>JARQZK010005100.1:197500-260000 GCA_030704885.1 Cynegetis impunctata | reverse complement strand
GTTTAGATCGTTTATGTACACAATAAATAATAGGGATCCCAAGACACTTCCTTGAGGTACACCCAGTGAGCTTTCCTTCTTTGGAGAAACCCTATGTCCTATTTTGGTTTTTTGATTCCTGTCACTCAGATAATTATCAATCCAACTTAAATCATAATCACAAATACCATAAAGCTTCATTTTTTTCAAAAGAATTGTACGATCAATGGTTTCAAATGCACGTTTAAGATCCACAAACACACCAATAACTAATTCACCGTTGTTCGTTTTCTCTCTCCAATTTACACAAACATACTGGATTGCTGATTCGCAAGAATGTTGACTTCTAAATCCTGATTGACCCTCAAACAACAGATGATTTGTTTCAAGATATTCTCTTCATTGATTGCACATGATTGTCTCCAAAATCTTATCTACAGTTGGTAGAATATTTATAGGACTAAACTCTGAAGGAACAGTTGGTTTATTCACTTTGGGGATTGGCATTATGACGCTAGTTTTTAGTTCCTGAGGTACTTTCCCACTAGCTATTGAAGTATTAATCAGATAAAATAGAGGATATCCAATCACCACAAATATGATAAATGAGCGGATTAGTGTACCCATTAATTCACTTATTGATAAAGAATATATATATATATATATATATATATATATATATATATATATATATATATATATATATATCCAGAGTTAATTTTAGTACCTACCTTATCAAGAAGAATATTTCATTGCAAACTATATGTACATTTCAGCTTCATACAAAAAGAGAAATAGTTGCATGATGTATTTTATCATTCTCGGCATTCAATCACGCGTTCTTAGAGATCCATGAAGCTATGTTTCAAGTTATACAACCCTTGACATAGTTGGACACGCCTTGGTGTAGATGCATGTCAAATGATATCCCTAACGAAGCGACTCAGCCCTGGTACCATTTTTCTGGTCCACAATCTCACTTACTCTTTCAATTATACAAATACACCCTTGACATAGTTGCACACCACTTGATGTAGACGCATGTCTCTTGATATCAATGACGAAGTGACTCAGCTCTCGTACCATTTTCCTATCTCACAATCTATCTTACTCTTTCATAAATAGTTTTATATACAGAAGAAATTCGATCAAAATTAACAATTGTCATCGATCCGTTTAACCAAGAAGTCGTCACTTTAGGTTAGGTTATCCTTGACATAGTTGCTCACCCCTTGGTGTAGATGCATGTCTCTTGATATCCCTGACGAAGTGACTCAACCCTGGTGCCATTTATCTCCCCCACAATCTCTCTCACATTCATAAATAGTTTTATATACCAGAGAAATTCGATAAAAATTACCAATTGTCAACGGTCTGTTTGACCATGAAGGCGTCACTTTATGTTGGCATAATAGCGGGATTAAGAAGCAACATATAAACAAAGAATCAATATGGCCAAGTTCCAAGTCTCTGGGATATGTCCTGACAAAAAACATAGCATTTTAATGAAAAGTAACACCAAAACGAGGTCTTTGGACCCTAGGGTCGACTTAAGTGACCTGCTTGCCAAGTGCGCCAATTTTCGTTCATCTAGAGGCAATACCCGATCTAACGATACCGAAAACTCTATGGTAAAGTACAATATCCTAGTGCAGTTCGTCCAAGGCAGAGAAAAAATCGTGCGACACAGAAAAATTTTCCCTTTGGAGGTGTCTTCTAACCCATCAACAGGTTCGAACACCAGAAGTGGTTGCACCACCAGAAATGGTTGGCCCACCAGGACGTTAGAAAGGTCTTGGCAGTTTCTAGGAGCTACATGAGGCAGATTAGTTATTTTCATGTTTTTCTTTTGAAATAAATGGCTTACCTCTTTCCACTCAACCAGAATTGAGAATTGAGATGAGCATTGAGAGTATGCTGTTACAAGCTGGCTAGGGAGAACTTCAGGGAAAATTTTCCTCGTCCACTTTATGTAATGTATGAAATGGACTATGATCAACAAGTATGTTTTTCATGATTTAATTGGAGTATCTTTCTCCCCAATACAGTCTTCGAGACTTGAATCTGCTTCCCTCTGAGATTGTGTTATCGCAAACGGTGAATTCTTTCAAGAGGTCTCTGGATAGATGGTCTGGCCAACATTGTTATTTATTTCAGTTCATTCGATTTGTTGTTCAGTTATGTTTGTATCACTTCTCGAATACTTTCTTAGTTTCATTTTTTGTTTTTATTTCTGAGTTTATAGGTCAACCTTAACGTTTATCTTTTGTAATAATAATAATAATCACCTTCAGTAGCGCGGAGCATTTCTTAGTGAGTTTATAGTTAAAAGTGACAAGTTCATTAATAGCAACAAATTTATTAAAAAATAATTTATACTTTTATTTTGATGTGAAAACGTATTTTGTTGAACGATGTTTCTGCTTATATTCTCTTATAAGATACGCTGAACGAAATATGAGGAATTTCCTTTGAATCGACCTTTTCACTATACCTACTTTTTCGTGTTCCGTGATAAGGTCAGAGTGAGAAGAAATGGGACCAGTTTCACGATTTCCGAGAATACAGAACATCGAATAGACAGACCTCCTTAACCTACATTTCCCAGGTGTTTTTGATTCTATTCGGAGAATTGTTCAAGTTTGTTGTTCCCGGGCCTTTCGTGCTGAAGCAGATTATTGACATTAAAACCGAAAATTGGGGCAGTTTATCAGTCTTTTATGCATAGGATTCTGAGAAATCTGAAATGGGGAAATCGCGGAATTTTCTGTTTTATTCGTCATGTTTTACAAAGTGATTCTCAACGTGAAGAGCGCTTATGTGTGAAGTTCGAAGATGGACGAAGTCGTAATTTATGTGTATCATGCTTTCATCATTTCAGAACTGTTAGGTAAAGGTTGAAAGTGGAAAATGAAAGTAAAATATCAAAAGACTTTTTTTTACAGTACACGGTTTGAAGAATGCTTTGAACGAGACGGTTTGAGGAAAATACACTTTTAAGACTTTCTGGAATTATATATTGTTCTGAAGTATAATTTTGTAAACATAGAAAGGATTTATGCACTTCTGAAATATTTGAAAATGGTTCAAGTATGACTTTCGAAATTACTTTCTTCCGAAACTTATTCAAGTCATCGGGTCAATCAGTTCAACAGCATATATATATATATATATATATATATATATATATATATATATATATATATATATACAGGGTCACTCACGGTGGATGGTAGGTTAGACGTTTACGGAGAACGGGACATGAGATTATTCTGAAAATTTGGTTTCATGGATAATTGATTTTGCTCTATCGATCTAAAATAATAGTGGCACTGCGGCGTTGCCGCTTATACTAAAAAGTAGCAGCAACTGTGAAATTTCAAATGAGACACCCTATATATTATTCCATTTTTTGCTTCTCTACTATTTTCCAATTGTTTTTGTATGATACTTCCCTATACCTATCTCCAGAGGTTTTCGAGAAATTAAATGATTTCCTTATTTTTTTGTGCAAAACATAGCTTCAATTAAATGTTCAGTACTAAGGTATTCAGATTCGTAGATCGCTGAAATTTTAGGAGTAGTTTACCAAGTTCCGACGTGTTAGGAATATTTCAAGGACTTTCTTCTCCATTATACAGGGTCCTCCAAAATTTGCGATTTTAACGATAAATACAAAAATAGTAAAAAGTGCATTTTTTCAAATGTAACACCCTGTATATTATTGAATATCTCGAAAGAAAATTGAAATCACTTTCAAATGATATATCATGTTCCTATACCTAAAATGTCAGATTTCCGAAATAAAAGCAAGTTTCTATAAAAATCGGATTATTTAGTCATATTTTGTCTTAGGTAGCTATGAAATGTCAAGAAAGATGTCATTATGAAATTTTGACAATTAGTCCATCAACAATGAAACGTTCGCGCGTTCATTAACGAAAATTTGATTTGAAAACAATCAAAATGGAAGGCAATAACTATTCTCATGAAGTTTCGATAAAGTTATTTATTGTACATGGTCAATGTGACCAAATAATAGCAAGAACATGCAGAATATTCAATGAAATGTATCCCTATTTACAACCAACGAACGAGAGAAAATTTGTACGTTAACAAAATAATTTTATCACTTATGGGTCAATACTGAAAGCGAAACGAAATTTACTAAACTAATAAAAAAAAGCATTACGTAAAATAACAAATAACAAATTGGTATAACGGGAATAAACCATGTTAATACAATGACATAAGTATTTAAGTTAAGAAAACGATCATAATAAGTGTTCAAAATGACTGCCGTTGGTTTCCAAACATTTCAAAATTCGGATACTTGTTGAATGATTTGTGGCCCTCCTTATCTCATTGGCATTTAGCTCCTCGATGGAATTGATCACTCGTTGGCGCAGGTCTTGTTTACTGGCTATTGATGTAATGTAAACTTTTCTTTTGAAAGTACCCCATAAGTAAAAATCAATTGGCGTTAGGTCGGGTGATCTCCATGTTCCTAAACGTCTAAACCAGCGATCATCGAACATTTGGAACAACTCAGTTGTTCATCAGCATATATATGTTGTTTTGAAGTAGAATGCTATGTACATTTTATGCACTTTTGAAATATTTGAAAATGGTTCATGTATGACTTTCGAGATAACATTCTTCTGAAAATATTCAAGTCATCAGGTCAACAGCATATATCATTAATATATATCAAGCATTTTGAGCGTGATGCAAATAACACTTTTTCACATGCATTTTAGTGTGGAAAGTGGTACTTTTACCACAACATTATTTTCCAGAATATGTGTAATTTAGATCATAGTCGAAATTAATGTATTTTTAAAGACATATGATACAATTCAGTACCTATTTTGAACATAGTAAGCGGGTGAAGGAATTTGTAGATTCCTTACCGCCTAATATTAGCAGATCTGACTGATGAGTACTCATTTACTTGAGACGGTCAGAGCCACAAGAAATTAATTGAAATAAAGGTAGTTGTCTCTTTTTTATTTTTCAAAAATTCTCAAACGCCAAAATAATTTTGATCTCTCGAACATTTTGAAAAACTTAAATGACCTGTTATTGCTAGTAAAAGACAAATAAATCAAAATAAAATACAGGTAAGAACAATTCGATCATTTTTTTTTTCATTAAAGATACGGATCCGAAATTTTTAAGGCAAATATGATCCGACTAGATCTATTCTTCAAAATTATTTTGAACAAAATTCCGCTTTAGACTTCATCGGAAGTGATGGCAACTTTGTTATGTCAAATGGAACGCCCTGTATTTTTTGGTTTTCGAATTTCTTATGTAACTCCTAATAAAACTGCCATACCATTTCCAATACCTATAGTGAACAGTTTTCGAATTATTGATTTTTTTCGTGAAATTTTGGCAGTTGTACCTTCAACAAAAATAGCCTCACACTTATTTGCTATTAGGTCTATTGTTATGCGGCAAAAATCCAAAGCGCATACCAATATACCTAATAGCAAAGAATTTATAGGTTATTTTTGTTGAATGCGAAACTCCAAAACTGCTCAGTTTCGGTATAGGGAATAGTATAGCAATTTTATTGGGAATTACATAGGAAATTTGAAAATAAAAAAAATACAAGGTGTTCTATTTGAAATATCAAAAAGTTGATGTTGCGGAATTTTTTACGAACAATTTAGAAAAATAGATTTAGTCAGATTATATGTGCTTTAAAACTTATTATATATATATATATATATATATATATATATATATATATATATATATATATATATATATATATATTATATAACATACACATCAAAAAAACTCACAAATCGTGGTCTAGGAGGTATCAAACAAATTTAAAAACCACCCCGCACTTCACTGTTGAATTTCGATAAAATGCATTTATTTTCGGGGACCATACACATGAAAAGATATGTTTAACAGAGCAGGTTGACTACCTCGGCTGTTATGAATACTATTCGTCGTTATGAATACTATTTTGATTTCTAGATAAAAATATAACTATTCTCAAGATATCTGTAACGATAGTTATGTCTATTGAAAACAATCTTTGTTTGTACACACAAAAGTGTAAGGACAACAAAATATTTTTATCAATACTGAATAAAATAGCTTTTGTAATATTACAAAACGGTATATATATATATATATATATATATATATATATATATATATATATATATATATATAGATATATATATATATATATATATAATAGTTCATTCAATATCAACAATCATAAATCACTAAACAGTGAAATATTTGTTATCAAGATTAATCTACATTTGTTCTACTTAAGATTTAATGTTCTATTTATTCAATAAAATTATCGGTACAAATGTAAACGTTGTATATTGTTTCAATTGCGAACGTCTGCCGAAGGAATCACACAATTGTCTCCCATTATAACAAGAGATAAATAACTTGAAAATACACAAACGAATCGTGGAGCAGAAATTGAGTGACCGTCTGTGAAGCAGGCGTGCTGGGTTCGAATCCTGGGTTAGGTATGTCTATTGGTTCAATTAAAAATAAGTTTTTGGGTAATGTTCATTGCTTATAAGTCCATGGACCGTTCGGAACTGGCGTTAACCTGTGGGTGTCCATAAATTTGAAAATAGTGATAATGTTTTGTTCGAAACCAAAAAAGTTAAGTATAATACGAGGGAAACTCAATTAAATCTACGATTGTCACATAAGGACGCAAACATGCTAATACAATTTTAACTTTCGAGTGTTTCTTTCAAATTTCAATTTTTTCTGTTACGGTTGTGTGAAAATCTCGGAAATTTTCTTTTTTCAATTGCAAATGGATTCAAGTTGAACTTCCGGCATTATCTAACCAGTTTTTGAGCCAACTAGAGGCTCACTAGTAGGACAGAAAAAACGGGTGAGCAGCAAAGCTCCGTCACTTCGGTTGTATTTTTCGCACGAAGTGCATCACAAAAAAAAACTGCAGATGCGGAGTTGAGCAAATTTTCAAAAACCACGAGAAATTAGAAATATCTACGTAAAAATTATGGCGGTTGGAAAAATTCACCCAAATTTTGATAGTTTAGTTCTGCCTCGAAAACAATCCTAGATACCAAATTTCAGCTCATTTGGTTCGATGGGAGCCACTGGAGATGCCAATATATACCGGGAGGAAAAAAATATATATCAGATATCAAAAAATGCCGAAAATTTTTGTCTGGAAGGTCGTAAACTGATTAAAAACTACTCCCACACCGGACTGTTGATTCTCGAAACTCTGCAATTGTCTAATATCTTCGAGGAAAATACGACTAAAAAATGAAGGACACCCTACTGCGTAGCACTAGGAATGATAAAACCCCTCGGCGCATGTGCATGTCGTCAATATTTTTTGAATGTGAATTATATAAATTAAATAACAATGAAAGTCGATTTTACGAATGAAATGAAGGAAAATTGCAATAAATGTATTAATAAGTCGATATTACGAATAAAATCCGTGAAAATTTAGCAAAAAAATTCATTGTTTGACTGTCGAATTTGAATATCCTATCCCGGCTCATTTTGCTGCAAATTATGAATCAAATTGATACGATATCTCTATGGATGGGAAGCAGACACAGACGCAGAATCAAGCTTAAGCTATCAACGTCGCTTGGTTACCGTGGCTCACAGAGCACTTCGACGCATGTTTTGTAGGACTTCGTACATATCGACCTTGACGCATGCGCATGTCGTAATGCCTATCTAAAAAACGCTATAATTTTTTATTCTTCGTTGGGAAAAAATTGGGAACAAAATTTCTCTGATGAAATCATATGTATTTTATCGATATCCGTTGGAATTTTTAAAATCGGACCAGATCCCAACTTTTTGTAGTGAGAATTTAGCTTCACCTCGGGGTAAAAACGCTATATTTTTTTATTCTTCGTTGGGAAAAAGTGGTCATTCAAATTCCCTAATGAAATCATATGTGTTTTATCGATATCCGTTGGAATTTTTAAAATCGGGCCAATCACCAACTTTTTGTCGTGAGACTATAACCCCTTTAGCTTCGCCTCGGGGTAAAAATGTTAATTGGAGTCAAATAATAGTTCGCACTTAAGCAAGTCCTAACTTTTAACTAATTTTGGCTTTCCATGAATGGAATAATCCACATTAACAACACTGTTGCTTATTGTTTACGTAAAAACGTAACAAACAGTCCGACAGTATACGAAGGTGTTATATTCAAACTTATTTAAGCAAAATAAAATTAGTAGACGATTGTGAATTATATAGTTCACTATTTTATTTTATTTACTACACGCAATTACATTAAATTCAATTACATACTAATGAAATAAGTATATGTCATAAATTAATGAAGTAGAATAAATAGAACTAAATTTTCAACTAAGAAATTTAAATAGTTGGCTATGACCGCGAAACAATTAGATCAGTTTTTGAATTATATCACCCAAATATAACGTTCAAAATTGAAAAAGAATTGGATCGACAGATAAATTTCTTGGAATCAACTATCTTTCATAATAATAATACTATGAGTTTCGATATATACAGAAAACCAGCTTTCACGGATATATGTATTCCGCCGGATTCAAATAATCCTCTTTCCCATAAACATTCAGCTTTTAACTCAATGATCCACAGAGCGTTTTCAATTCCATTATCCGTACCAAATTTAGCTGAAAGAAATTTCTACTATAAAAATAATTGCTTCAATTGATGGTTTTCAAACAAGTTTGATAGATAAAATGATGAACAAGAAACTTAGCGTACAACAGCATATATCCTCAATCGAAAGTAGAAAAATCCGAAAAATACACATCTTTAACATATTTTGGTCCTCTAAAAGAAAAAATTGCTAATGTCATACCTAAATGTAATATTAAAATGCTTTTTTTTGCTAAGAAAAAACTCTCAGGATTTTTATTCAATGCCAAAGATATCACTTCAAATTTGAAAATTCAGGAGTTTATAAGTTAATTTGTCCTGTATGTAAAGGAGTGTATATAGGTCAGACTGGTCGATCGTTTAAGACAGGATTTAAAGGACACCAACAATCTTTTTTGAAAAATAAAACGGATTCAACGTTTTCAAATCATTGCCGTGAAAACCACCACCCGTTTCCACAAATAGATAATTTTCAAATTATGCACAAATTACCGAAAGGAACCTAACTAACTTACTTAGAATCATTAAAAATTTTCACACTCAATCATAATGCAAAAGATATCTTACTGAACGACCAGATTGACTTGATATATTCTCCTATATTTAGTGTATTCAAACAATAACGATTTTTCTAAGAACATTTTATTGTACCCATTTGGGAAATTCACTCGATAAGCCCTTCTTGAAATATGTTCCTCTTGTCTATTTAGGTACCTGCAATAATTCTTTTCCATCCGTAAGCCTAAATCTATAATAATGTATTCAGTTCTTAACTCAATCTGCCAGATGATGGTCTTGTGACCGAAATTGCAATCGCAGTGTTATATATTTCAGTATTTTTGTGATAATAAACGTAGTAAATTCAAGTTTTGTTTTTGTTCATTATAAAATTTAATATATGTTTTTTTATAAGTTTTATACATCACACTTTACAAGAGTGAGAAATTTTGGTCCTTTAAGTTTAAAGGGAGTAGCACTATACCAGCTATCAAAAACAAATTTGAAATTGATGAATTAGCAAAAAGTCAATATCAGTTGAGCACGGGATTCACCAAATACCTAAAGACATGCCAAGTGTTTGGTCTATTCCTCAGTTTTTCGATATCATTTCGAGTCGAGAAGACTCAACAGCCATCACTATAACCTCAAAATGAAGTCGCTCTAAAACTGAGTGATTTAATTTACCTGTTCCCATTTTGAATTCCAAGAATCGACAAATACAATACATCTAGCCTGTCGCGAAAATGTCAAATGCATAAACACCATATCACATGAATTTTCCCGATAACCCCCACTCGGAACCGTTGTCGATACGAAGTTCGCTCGATTTCTGCGAAATGAAATGTGCGCCCCGGTGCCGAAAATCTCCAGATTCGATTTTCTCGCGTCGGGGGTGGTTGAACCACGTATAGCCGGCTGACCTAATTTCCTCGATTCCCACTCCTGATGTAATAGATTTCGGGGAACTGGGACGTTTTCAGAATTTCGCTAGCGGTACGAAATTTCGACGAAATTAGTGTTTCTTATGGCCAAACGAAAGGAGTATACAGAATGGAATAAGCGTGTTACGTAAATTTCGAAGAAATATACCTCTCTACGAAATCTTGATGACATAAAGTAAACATTCCAAAAGTAATTGTCTGCTACTAATTTTCACATTTGAGAATTCAACTTACTTACTATGAACGTGAGCATGTCAGAATCTTTGAAGAATAATTGTCAAACCAAATCAAATCAAACTGTTAATTTTGCCAAATTACTTAAATTACTTGAAACCAATTCTCATTACAATTTGACTAATAACTATTAGACAAAACTGGACTTTCTCGCGATTATACAAACCGATGACATTTGTCCCGCATAAAAGTGAGGCAAATGGGAGAAAGTCCAAAAAAAAAATTGAACTGAAAACAATAAAACAAGAAAAATCGGCCAAAACAAGAAAAACAAGCTAAAATAGGCGAAAATTGGCCTTTTTTGTATAGGAGCCCCCCTTCAGTATTAATTTCATTTTAATTTTATTATTTATTAAAGAAGTAAAAATACAAGTGAGTATTTTATGAATATTTCAATTGCCTACCTGTTGTCATTATTGATATTGAGCAAAAAAATCGCGTTTGTTATATGGGAGCCTCCCTTAAATTTTTATTTTGTTGTTATTGGGATCTGACATTTCAGCTGGCGAACTCTGGTGGCCAGATGGATGAAGTGTTTATTTCCAGCGTCAACATGCAATTGCATGTCTAGTTTTTGATTTTTTACAAATGAGGTCGCAAAAGGTGAATAATGGAAAGTGTGAATTTTGCAAAACGTAGAATCAGCTGTTGTGGCGTGAAAAATTGTAATCTAGAGCATATACAAATGCAAGTAGTTGCTTTCATCGGTTTTCGAAGCCAAACAAATATTTTGTATCGAGAGAAAATCATTTTGGAGAAAAGGAAAAGATTGATTTATTGAAGTTATTGAAAATCAATCTTAAAAAGAATGACACAACTCCGAGAATGACGGAGTGTTCTTTGCATTTTAATAAAGAAAATTACATTCTTCCAGGTAATTAAGTCCTATGATTGAAACTCAGATTAGTTCTCATTATTAATGAAAATTCCAGACGCTGCAGTCAAAACATTTAAAATTTTTGGATCTGTGTTGCCTGAACATTTGTTGGTATTATTAGAAGAAATTTTTACAGTGATATATGGTACGATAAATATATCTTCTCCGATCTTAGAAGATGACAAATTCATGGAAGATTAAGTGAAATGATGGAGTAACAAATTTATGTATATGATAATTATTAGATTGAAGTTAGTTATAATAAAAATACACACGGAATAAAAAAGGTTTTTCTTTGTATATTAATTATCAATACATCTTGAGTTACATTATGGTTAATGGTGTTTCACTATAAAAACCACATTTGATTATATGAAACATTATGATTTCTCATTGAATCCATGTAGGGGAGACCGGGTACAAATGTAACATTTTGTACTTTCACCTTGGTTTCTCGTTAGGTGTTATTATTTCGGTGAAATTGATATAGCCATACATAAATTCCGTTTATGTTCTATACATTAGCATCTTAAATTACTTTATTATTGTGTATTTGCATGAATCACAGAAACTTTAAAAAAATTTGTCATTTGTTACTTTCGACTTCGTTGGCGGGCCGAAAGTAACACGTTGTGGGTCGAAAGTAACAGGGCAAAGGGGTTTGTAATGAATATGATATGACATAATTAATCAAACAAATATTTATTGGAAAAATCAGTGTCAGTCGTCTCTATTCAGACTTGCAATTATGGCACACATAGTTCATTGACGCATTCAGTACCTATGAGACCACATTTTGCATTCGAAACAATGTAAACTTTGCTCATTCAGTCGACTATTGCTAAAATTTTATAAACAAACGAGGTAGAAGCAATCTTCGTCGTCAAATTTATTTTCCTTGTCTACAACTGCGCTAGTATTTCTAGCTTATTTTTTTTTATATATCTATGCAATGTAACATGGCAGATATTCAATTTTTTTTGCTATGGCTCTAACTTTTTCACCATCATTAAAATGCTCTTCAGCCGCTTTTTGATAGACTTCCATGTTAGCTGTTATTCGTGTATTGGTTAGTTTGCGTTGTAGCGGCATTTTGTTGAAATAAAAACAAACACATAAAAAGTTTACTTATAGAGTAAATCAATACGGGGACAAAAGTAACATGTTACTTATGTACCCATAGGGCTGCGTTACTTTTTTACCCTACAGCATTTTTGTTAGAACATGAAAGATAACCTTGAAACGGAACATGCTAGACAAAAACGAATTTAAGCACTGCAAAATCAATCTAATCGAGTATCAATATGCAAATATTCAGATTAATATCATCCCTTTAATACTACATAAACATTAAATAAGCAAACGTCAAAAAATTTACTTTTGATTTGTGAAATCACGTAGCTTCCTCTCACACGATCTAACAGTGCGTGGCGCGAGTGGCGATTGAATGCAATTGAAGGTGGCGCCAGTGGCTATCAGCTGACAGCAGCTAAGTGGTGTTATGACAATTCTTTAAACCTACAGAGCATTTGTTACTTTCGACCCGTCGTTACTTTTGTACCCGGTCTCCCCTACCTATACCTAGTACTAAATAAATGTTTTTCGTGAAATTTTAAATATATTTTTTTTTCTCAGAAATAATTAAATGTCGAATAATAAAAAAAAACAGAGTTGGATGGAGAATCATCAGTAAAAAGTTACGAAATATGTTTATTGATAATTGCCCATCATATCTGGCCGATTATAAACTTCCTACCTAAAAAGCTCGAATTAATAGTTTCATATCACTTAAACAAATACAGTTGATTTAGACTAGGTATTTTACAAATCCAATTAAATCAAATCAAAATAGATAAACAAAAAGCAGTAAAGTTGACGGTACCAGGCCTCGAATTCTCTTCGTTTTTCCCATATTTTATTATGAATTTGGATCTTTCCAGCCTATCACATTCTGTGTATTTTCGCTGGAGTAAATTTTCACCTACATAAAGCTTCACACTTTCACTCGAAACTAACATTGTTATAGGAAAAACTCAGAAAACTTTCAAATCTCTCATATAACTTGTGTTGAAAGTTGGTTTTGAGACGCCATGTTTTGACGTTATCACCTAAGCTCCGCCTCCAGATCCCAATAGCGGCAACAGAAATAGATAATTTGTGAAAATTTCAACTGTCTAGCTATCGCGGTTCTTCAGATACAGTCTGGTGACAGACCGACGGACGGACAGACAGCGAAGTCTTAGTAATTGGGTTCCGTTTTCACCTTTTGGGCACGGAACCTTAAAAACGAACTACATGACAGGGATTCATCTAGCCCGCTAAAGGAATGACGGGTAAACAGCCATAAACAGGAGTAACCAGCAGTAGGTACGGGGAAGCAGAATATTATAAGCACGCTCCATTCATGAACCATTGTCGTTGGTTAACGTACGACACCAAATTCAACCGACGAAAAACAATTAGAATGAAAATTTCATACAACAAATGAAAATTACACTAAAGTTTTAAGGAAGAATATTGTGTCTTACAGACTATGTTGCTCTTGTTAGAGTTTTTGCTTAATTAACTTCGTTTAATGCTTCAGTTTTGAATAATTGTGATTAATCGAACCATGAAATATCACTTCAACTCAAGAAATGCAAAACGGGTTTTTGATATTAGTAATATCATCATAATTGCTCATTCGAAGAGTACTAATTCATAAACTTTTTGAACACGTACATAAAAATTGAGAAGGTTTGGAAAAAAAACATTCCTCCAAAGAGCACTTAGCTATCCAATACATCTACGAACTGAAGTAGCTGTGGAGGTGAGCAAAACCTTGAAAACCACGAAAAAATAGAAATTTCTACACTAAAATTACAGTGGTTACGAAAACACATTTCCCTCACATCAACTTCATTCACGTACAAATTTTCAAAACCTTTAATTCAATTTGGACAGGATTTATTGTAAACCCGTTTTTTTAGCACCATAGAATGATCATACACCCTCTAATAAGCCCTAGAAGGCTGAATTTTGGATAATTTGATCATAATCAAATTCCATCCTTTGTCACAGATTCGAAAAATGTCTGCTAATGTACCTCTACCTCACTAGTTTTGAGATGCCAACATTTTGACTGAATTTATCCAAATTTTGATAGATTTGGTCCGCCTCAGGACCAACGCTATAGTTTGTCCATCGAGAATTGGCTTGCAGGTCACAAACATGCGCAAATAACGACGCAATGGTGCCTATAGTCCAGGGAAGATAGAGAAAATTAAATGAATTTGGCCGTGCAGCAGATACCGAGATGCGGTTTTCTGCATTGTGTGCAGGAAGGTCACAGAAAACGAGTCTATATCGTCTGGTCAATCCGTTTTTGGTAAAATGACTTTTGGGGTGGAAAATGCATTTTCCAATTGCATCACTACTTGTACCATTATAGGAACGACTGGAAACTCGGCAAAATCGCTCGAAAATTGTTACTCTGGGGTTTTCAGGCCCGCCAAACTCGATTCTGGCATTAGAATTACCCGGGGGCGCACGTTGGAGGCTCTGCGGTGGGTGCGGGGGTGGTTAATTGGGGGAGAAATTGCAGCGTGCATGGAAATCGCTCCAAAATCGTTACTCTCATTAGATTTCTCCGGGGCCACTCGGGGCGGCTCTGCGGGGGGTGCAGGGGGGGTTAATTGGCAGCGTCCGTGAATGGTAAAGGAGAAAAATCACAAATTATGAAAATAATACTTTATTCAAATAACAGATAGGAGTTTTTATTAATCTGGAATTATTCATTATAGGCTTCAATTTTTAACTAGAATACTAAACATCTTGTTCAAACTCTTCTTCGTCTCCTTCCTGTTCTTCATCTTCTCTTACTCCTGAATTTTCTTTCCCTTCTTCATATTTTTCCTCATCACCACTCTCAGCCTCATTGGAAGCGTCTTTTTCGTTTGACCAATTACCATCGCAATGCTTACATGCAAGTGAGCACTCCAACCCACTTCGGCGGCACCCGCACCTCAGGCCACAGTCGGTTTGACAAGAACAAGAAATTTTACTCAAAATTTCTTTGGGACCGGCTTCCTGGGTCATGGTGACAGGACTGAGCTCTCCATCCACCAATTCCCAGCCCCATTCCAACGGATCTAAGGTTTCGTCTTGACCTTGTGAACCATACCAAGCCTGTACTTGGAAATAGACCCGCTTGATATGCTCGGTTTACGCATTAGCAGTCGGAATTATGCGTGCAAGGTCGACTTTTTGAAGGTTGGCGGCTTCAGCATACGATTTTGCTCGATACATTTGGACGAGCTCAATCGCAGGTTGATCTCTGGTGCGCAGATCTTTGGGTGAGCCGTAAAGAGCCAGAGCGAGACGAAGCCCGTGATCTATTAAAGTATCCATGGCTACATGTGTTTGCTTAAATATGTCTGCAAACCCATGCAAATCATCGGATTACGCAAAAAATTCGCAGAATTTTAGTTTCGATAGAAAAATGCTGAGGTTGTGTCGTATCCCGTGAAAGCATGTAGAAATAATATGTGAGACCTGATACACGCGCTCTTGGAGGCTAAGCTCTCGGAAGAATACACATTCCGAGCGATTTTTTCGAGTTTCCAGTCGTTCCTAGAATGGTACAAGTAGTGATGCAATTGGAAAATGCATTTTCCGGCCCAGAAGGCATTTTACCAAAAAACGGATTAACCAGACCATATAGACTCGTTTTCTGTGACCTTCCTGAACACAATGCAGAAAACCGCATCCCGATATCTGCTGCACGGCCAAATTCATTTAATCCGGCCGATTTTGCTCGATAAAATTCGAAATTGTCAAAATTCATATTTGTCGTAAGCAATTTTCTTAAAGAGTAGTTATAAGGTGATAGTGACCGTATCATCCATTTCGACAAATATTCTGTCCATAACATATCAAATCGTATGTATCCCTCAAGAAAAATTAACATTCCGAGTAGTGAAAATAAGTTGAAGTGAATTTTAAGTTGTCATTCTGTTTCAAAATTTGCAATGTTGGCGGACCCTCTCGACCTACTTTCACGTTTGAGAGTCGCCAAAATAACCTCTATATCTCATTTTTGTCAAAAATTGGGTCAGCTTATTAGATTTAAGATTATTTATTACGTATGGCAACATTGTTTCCGATCGACGTAATATCCAATTATGACTTGAACGCCAATTCTCGTTGGACACACTATAGATACCAAATTTCAGCTCATTTGGTCTCATGGGGACTGCAGGAGATACCAAAAAAGAATCTATGTCCGAGGAATTTATTAAAAAGGTTCCATATATTTATATCTCAAAATGTGATGTACAAAAACTAATAAAGAAATTCATGACTTCTGGCTATGTATTAGGTATAATGAAAACTAAGATAGCTTGATGTGAAGATGAGGATGCTACTACTATTGTAATGGAAAAATGCGAACATTCCTTCAATAAGGAATAAGTAAGATGCACATTCAAAGAACATTAGTATATTTGCAAATTTATCCCTACAAAAAAATTAAAACTACTACACAACAAACATTTACAAACTTCAATACTTCAATTAACTTCAATACTTCAATTAACTTCAATACTTCAATTAACATATAAGCAAGACGATTCGAAATCATAAGAAATCCATAATTTCGAGGAATGTAACTGTTAACTGGCCTCCAAGAAGTTGTGATTTAACCCCTTTGGATGACCTCTTCTGGGGATATTTAAAATCATTAGTGTATGCAGATAAACCACGAACACTCAAAGCATTGAAACAGAATATTGAGCGTTGTATTGGTGAAATTGACCAGATTTATTGCATAGTCATTGAAAATTGGACTATATATATATATATATATATATATATATATATATATATATATATATATATATATATATATATATATATATATATTTATATATATATATATATATTTATATATATATATATATATATATATATATATATATATATATATATATATATATATATATATATATATATATATATATATATATATATATATATATATATATATATTCTAACATTTATCAAACAATATAGCTGACAGAATTCCATGATGGTAAACAACTTTTATTTTTGCCGAAAATCATAGTAGAAATTATGAGAAACAAAAGGCAAGTGACAGCACAGCAAACTATAAATGCAAAGAGGAAAATCAGTCAGACCTATTCCTATTATTTCGATGTCAGTAGCAACAAATCAAAACAATTTCAAATTAAATGAAAAAATAAATGTGACGAAATTATTGGAAAATATCATATAAATCCAGAAACAAGCACGGGCCGGATAAAATTCTGGAAAATCTGATAATTACTTGTATAGCTTTCCATTTTTCGTTGATGGGGAATCTGGAAACAGATGTACCTACAAAATTCTTGGAAGTGTCACATTGATCGTATTCAATATGTATTTTGTAGAAATAAAACGATTCCATTTCACTGAAATGCCGAATTCCTAGCCAGCAAATGCGAATTATCGGACGTCCATCAATAAAGTGAATATTAACATGAAAAGTATCGACGCATTCCAACATTCCGAACAGTTATATAATAACTGTTTTCGAGGAAATGGCGAGGGGATGTAGTTATGTTTCCACGAGTCAATGCAGGACCGGAGTAAATTTATCAATTTCCACATATTTCGTTGATGCATATATATATATATATATATTTATATATATTTATATATATTTATATATATATATATATATATATATAAATATATATATATATATATATATATATATATATATATATATATATATACTACTGTATATATAATAGCTTACCCAGGAAACGTTGTTCTGCCATATAAATTATTTTTATCTATCTATCCTTGTATCTCTATCTATCTGACTATCTATCTATCTAGATAGTTATCTTTCTATCTATCTAATTATGTATCTATCATTCTATCTATCTATCTATCTACATATCTATCAATCTATCTGATCCGGCAAACGTTGTTCTGCCATATAAATTATTTTTATCTATATCTCCTTCTATCTATTCATCTATCTGCCGATGTATCTCTATCTATCTGACTATCTATCTATCTAGATAGTTATCTATCTAATTATGTATCTATCATTCTATCTATCTATCTACATATCTATCTATCTATCTGACCCGGCAAAAGTTGTTCTGCCATATAAATTATTTTTATCTATCTATCTTTCTAGATAGTTATCTACCCAGCAAACGTTGTTTAAATTATTACAACGGCTATTAAAAAATATGGGTTATTGATAGAAGGGTGAAAATTTAGAGTTGTATGTATTTTTTAATGCAACATCATAAAAAATATATATAATGAAAATAGGGGTTGATCTTAGAGGGGTGATGTATTTTTGAATGCTAAAAAAAGTTAACATGTAGGGAGATGAAAAATAGATTTTGTCCGATTCTTAGACCTAACCGATATGCACATAAAATTTCATGAGAACCGGTCGAGCCATTTCGGATGAGTTTAACGAATAAAAAATAGGAGTTGATCGTACAGGGGTGAAAATTTGGGGTTGTATGTATTTTTGAATGCTGTATCATAAAAAAAATAGAACAGAAGATTTTGTCTGGAAAATAAAAAATAAAAATTAAGGGGTGGACACCCTTAACATTTAGGGGAATGAAAAATAGATGTTGGCCGATTCTCAGACTTACCCGACAAACACAAACAATTTCATGAGAATCGGTCGAGCCATTTCGGAGGAAATTAACTTCTAACACCGTGACACGAGAATTTTATATATATATATATATATATATATATATATATATATATATATATATATATATATATATATATATATGTATATATGTATATATATATATATATATATATATATTTAGGTGCCATGTGGAGGTACCAATTTATTTCTCTAACCGGCCCTTTTTTTGTGCGTAGAGATTACATGTGTTTTGTGGTTTTGTTGGTTTCAATCCTTTTCCTCAACCGACGCCATTTAAATGTGAATATTTAATGTATTTTTTGTTCGAATCGCATGTCCACCTATTTCGCCTTCAAGACGCGATGCACTTCGCGATAAGTTTAATCAGCATTTCATGTAACTTCCCTCTCAAACACGACTTTAGACAGAGCTCTGCAGCGTTTTCTTTTCCTTGAGGAGGAATAAAGGATGTGGCTATTAGGCCGACACGCCATCACCCGCGACGTCCGTCGCCTGCAAGCAACGTGATGTAGAATCGCCCAGTTTGTTTACCGAGAACTGGTAGATTATCTGCTGGAAGATGAAATGTATGTACATAGGATTTAACCTATCCCGCACCTCACTGTTGTCTATAAAGTGCAATAATTTATTATTTTCGAGGAAAATACCAATAAAACTAAGGATAAGATCAAATAAGATCGATACTACTATGTGCTTGACTTTAGTGGATCATAATATGCCTATTTATATCATTATAACCAAAATGTTATTAATAAGAATTTTTCTGTGCTAGAAACTTTCCTTAGATTGTTATTTTGTAATTTTCAATTATTTAATAATACTCCATGTATCAATATTAGTAGTTTCTTATTTACCATACCAATTCATGAAAAAAATACATTTATATATTAGTCAATTTTATATATGACATACAGTGAAGAAGATTCTTCAATAATTGAAAATTATCAAACAATCTTCCAAGGGAGTTGGTTATATGTATTCCGCGAAGCGAAAACTGCATTCACACTGCAACAGTGAATTGAAGAAAATGTCAAGTCGCCCCGACTCAAGATCTGCATACAGCTGTTTCGCTCTTGTAAAGTCCCTTCAGTTTACTTAACCCAGGATGAATTAATATCGCTCTTATTGTTCCCCAATAAAATTGCGGTCGATCTTCTATATGGATAACAACCCACAGCGTCCTACACCAAAGTTTAAAAACTCTGGAGATACTCACGAGTTAGTGCTCCGTAAATACTTGTTGCGATTCTCGCAATATTCAACCATCAATTCATTAAAAATAAAGTTGACAATAGTCAAATTCATATATCACATTAAGTGAACAAGGAAGATTCTTCAGGAATTTAAAATTATCGTAAGTAATTGCACAAATACATCAAAATTACCGATAATTTTGCATGACGGAGTGTTGTCAAAAAACTGCACGAGTTCATTTTCATTTTTGGAGAAAGATCCC
Source organism: Cynegetis impunctata (assembly GCA_030704885.1). NCBI lineage: Eukaryota > Metazoa > Arthropoda > Insecta > Coleoptera > Coccinellidae > Cynegetis > Cynegetis impunctata. Next base: position 239,652 of record JARQZK010005100.1, on the reverse strand, counting down.
GACACCGAAGGTGGACAGCTCTTTCTCCAAACTTATTTGGGGGAATATTACATTAATCAACTTTCAACTTGTCAAACTGACTTGTAATTCATAAATTCTTAGCTTGTCGTCAATAACCGTAATATGAACTATGCTACTATGCAATTATCGGTCTACAGTGCAATTATCGCAGGGCTCTTTCGCTTTCTACAATGCAATTATCGTGAGTAATTGCACAAGTGCATCAAAATTACCGATAATTTAGCATGACAGCGTGTTGTCAAAAACCTGCATGAGCCCTCCACCTTCGGTGTCGGGCTCTTTCTCCAAAATATGAAAATGACCGAATGCAGTTTTTTAAAGACAACACGCTGGAATGCGAAATTATCCGGTTATTTCGATGCACGAGTGTAATTTTGGGGAATATTTCCCGAATAAACTTTCAACTTGTCAAACTGACGTTAGTATTTCATAAATTCTCAGCTTGTCATCAACAACCGTGATATGAACTATGCTACTTTTCAATTATCGGTCTAAAATGCAATTATCGCAGGGCTCTTTCGGTATTATGAACTATGCTACTATGCAATTATCGGTCTACAATGCAATTATCGCAGGGCTCTTTCGCTTTCTGCAATGCAATTATCGCTGTAATTTCCGATAATTGCATTCCATTTACAAGGGATTTTTGACAGGAGGGAAATATTCGCTGTAATTTTCGATAATTGCATTCTATTTACAAGGGATTTTTGACAGGAGGGAAATATTCGCTGTAATTTTCGATAATTGCATTCTATTTACAGGGGATTTTTGACAGGAGGGAAATATTCAAACAAATTTTCTTCCTAGGGAGCTGGTTATATTGTGTTCTGTGTAAATTCAATGTTAACTTCGAAAAGGAGACATGCTTTAACATGTTAATTAATTAAAAGTTTCGAGAAGACCATCAAAAGGTAGTATTGCACTTTTGAACTCTAAATAATGAGGGTGGTATTCAGCAACAGTTGAAAATGAAAAGTTGAAGTGAAAGCGTGCTCTCGGTTTGCAACGGTCTTGCAGTACGCCCATGTCCCGTGCATTGGAATGATTTAGGACCGGGATAGGTCAGTAACCCGTACTTGGTCGCTTCTCCCGTCCGAATTAACCAGCTAGCTCTACGATTCGCGGGAAAACTGTGTCACGAGCGCGCGCAACTTTCGAACGTTGCAATAGGAGAGTTTTCCTGGAATAATTATGGAAAGCTTACGTTTCTACGAACGTGATCGCAGCTGTTACGAATAGAGCTAACCACCATCGCAAAAGTTTTTGTAGCGTTTTCATCTCCAAGAAAATGCGCTAGCAGTCATTTGCCAGAAAAAGAATGAACAAATAAAGACTCTAGTTATTACATAAGAACACAATGAGCGATGAGTTAAATAAAACACAATTAGTATAGTATATCAAGTTTTACTAGGTATGCTACTAGATATTAAACAAATGAAATTTGAAATTTGCCGCATTTTCGAACTCAGGTTCATCGTTAAACGCTGGTATAATACCTATTATACGATATTTCCAGAATTAATGAATATTTTTCCAGAAATACGAGGAGTTTACCTTTACTACCCGGATGTGAAAATGTTTTGTTGTTGAAAACAATGAAAAGATTAAAACAAAAACTATATACAGAGAAAAAAAATGCTGTTTTTAAATAGAATTGACTTTTTGTGTTGATTTTCTTTTCGTATATCGATTGTAACAAAAAAAACATTCGTCACAAATGTTAAACAAATTATTATTATTTTTTAATTTATCATGAACGTTTAAAGTCAAAAGTTTATTTTATTTATCAATATTAAACGTGTTTCGCCCATTCAGGGTCAGTTAATATAAACCACATAAAAACCTGTGTGATGAAACCCAGGCTCTAGTGAAACAACGTAGACAAATGGAGAAGAATACTAACATAGAACGAATAGAACATACAGAGCATTGCAAAGTAATAAGGAAAAATATTGCAAACGAAAATCTGATAGAAAAACAAGAAGACAAAAGCAAATCAAAAAAATTAAAGGTAGGCGCTAGTTACATAAACGAACGAAAACATAATAGTTACAAATATAGTCGAAATAATATATCTTGTAACAAATTCTATAATAACCTATATAAGGCATCCGAAGGAATAGTAGATGCTGACAAAACACCTATAAAAGATGACTGCCTGGAAGTTATTGTGCAAGAAGTGGAATTAGTATCAAAAAGCATGAAAAATAATGAAGGGTCAGGACATCACGGAAAAACAACCAAACTGATCAAATATGCAAGTAGAAAAACAAATTTGGATTTGCTCTGCATACCAAAAGCACTGACATAAAGCTAACATAATTGTTATCAACAATAAAGGAAGTAAAGAAGACATCAAAAACTATACCCTTATCAGCCTGCTACCATTAAAGTCAGAAATATTCACGAAAATCATAAATAATATGACACAAAATACATCCTTCACAACCACGAGAACAAGCTCGATTTCGAAGCGGTTTCAGTCAACCATATATGCTAAACGAATTTCGAGAAATAATTCGATTGGGTATAGAGCAATAATTACAGCCTTAATCAATCAGTTTTCGATAAACTATATCTGGAAACTGTAACCAACAAATACAGAGAAGCCAATCGAATGTAAAAATATTTGGAGTTAACACCGAATTTCCAATTGCAAAGGTATAATACAAGACAACACAATATCCTCAAAACTATTTCAGGGACACTTCAACAAACCTTCCAAAAATTGCAAGTAGATGGAGAATACCTTAACCATCCAAGGTTTGTAGATGACACTGTTCTAACTTCTTGGAATCCTGAAGAACTGCAACAACAAATCATACACCTAAGTATAATCAAAAATGACATATTCCTGAAAATGAAATTAAGTAAGACAAAAATCATGTACAGTGAACTGGTAGACAAAAAGACCAGACTAAATAACACAACATAGGAAGAAGTAGATGAATACTGGAACCTGGGCCGCCTAATTAAGAAATATAGCTCATTGAAACAATGATTACATAAAAATTTACATGTTCATCAAACTATTGCTTTAAATAAACATGTAAATTGTTATCTAACCATTGTTTAAATATGTTTATCGATTTACATCAAGTATCTGCCTTATCAACTCAAAATCTGGCTATTGGTTCTAGAAATTCACAGAAGGATCACACTGACATGAATGGCTTCAGGAAGAAAATCCATAATCTTCAAATCCAGAATGCACCTACACTTGAAGATAATAGTATTTGATCAATCTAGACTACCAAACAACACATAAGAATTTGAAACTTAGACATGGAATAGTGAAATTATAGGAAAGCTTCAGGTCACTAAGAGCTATATAGTGTGGTGTTTCCTAGGAATAAATAGAAGGAATAAACAGATAAGTAAAGTGACCGAAAAGTAATCCAAAACTAAATTAGGATAATAGCATCCGGAAAAGCGCAGGCATTGCTTGGCCCTAAGTAGCCAGCAATAGACAATTGTGGAAACGAATGAGAAATTATGATGTAATGGTGTCTGCATCATCATCTGCAAATCAGAATTGTTGCAAAGGTAGCTGTCGTTGATGATAATATATAAAAACGATAATGATATATAAGGAAAATTATACATAAAAAGAAAACGAAAATTGTTAACAATAGGAAAGTAAACAATTTTAGTAATACACAATTCCTTACGCATACTTTGAAAAGTGAAAATGTAAAAAAAATTCACGCTAAAATCATTTTTTCTATTTATGGTAGATCTTAAATTCAAAAATAGATGGCTTCTATGTCATTCCCACTTAATTTTTATTAGTTATAAATGTCATGCCCTATTCATCTCCATTATAATCTAATATGTTTCTTGAGTTGAGAAAACTTTTACATTTTATTAATTGGACTCTTGTACTATGATCTTTGAAGTCATTACTATGTATAGGTAAGTTCCTTTTCAAATCTAGGCATTATGGTAAATGTTGATATGATATATTGCTACTTGCAGTAGAGTTATTAAAGCATATTATTTTTTTGTATTGCCCTTTTTTACATGTCATTTTTAATAACAAAGTACTAACAAATCAAAAGGTACGAATATTTGTATATCTATATATTTTTCACATAAATTAGAAATCACTCATACACAACTGTACTGCCATATTTAATCGGTGATTATTTCCACTGAATTATACAACCAAATCCAGTACACTTTCTTGATTTTAAAGCTGATTTTATATATTTAGACAAGGTAGAGCATCTGTTCAAACTATAAAAAGTTGGAGTAAAGCATTTGAATGACCTCTTTACAGTTTTTGTTTTCAGCCTATTCACTGCAGTCAGTATTTTTATAGCAAATTCACTATGATGGTATAAACATCATTTTACAACACTTTACAATACCCAAGTTTCAAGGTGTTAAAACCTTCGTTACTTCTTCGTCTGACAATATGAAGTTGTACAGAATGTGTACAAGGACAAAAAAGAGACCTTTACGAACTGAAAATTTATGATTTTGTTGAAATAAATTATTTTATAACACAGTATGAAGCATAACTAGAACAGCAGCATGAACAATCGAAACTGATATGAAATATAAACTAATTTTTTAGCAGTAGCAGGCATTACCAGTACTTTATTTGTTAAATAGAAGTATGGCATTAGACCATATCTTCTGGATCTCACCAAATTTTTTGAAAATTTGATGCATTGATTTTCTGCCGTTTTGTGTAAACGAAGTGCCTATTGATTTCAATTTGAGTCTCTATAACTGAAACAAGAATAAGGGTATATTTGAAACCACTTATGACGACCGTAATTACTAATCTCATATGAAACCCAAAGACAGTAGAATAAAAATAATTTATACGAGATGTTGATATATCAACATATAAGCAGATATTGGAATATCTCATATATCCTGCTTCAATCGAGAGAGCTGCAACTGTAACTATGATGTATAAGTATACATCAAATACTTTTTTAATACATTGCCAAAATTTCATAGAGTAAATAACCATGATAAACAGTTTCAGATTCAATTTCTTTGAATTTTCTTGTATTCAATGTTATATTTCAGTACAAATGAAGGTTGCTTTTCAACAAATCAGAGTAACATAAGCCAGAGCATTAATACTATTCACTTACCTCAATTCTGCTGGAATTAAGCAAAGAAGTAATTTCAGATGAAACTGCGAACTCTCAGAGGATTTTATTTTCTTGCAAGATTTGCCAATTCCAGTAGAACCATCAAAACAATGAACAATTTCAATATTAAAAATGCTATACACAAAATGATTTTCAAATGGCCTGTGACGACATTAATTAAGTAAACTAAGTTTACAGTTGTATGAGAATAATAAACTTATTAAATAATTAATTCGTTGCCAAAAGAAAATTTTCTCTGCAAACTGACTGCATTGCCAAAACGCTTGAAAATGATAGAAACACAATTTGACAGTTCTTTTATTTGTCCATTATTGACATTTATCAACAGTAGATTAACTATAACAATAGTCCTAATGTTCTGAAAATTGTTGGGAGCCAAATTTACATTTATTCTATGATCAAGATTTGAAACAGATGTGTTTAGTTTCACACTATTTTGTCATACCTAAATGAACAAGTAAAATGAAAGTATGTAAAAATAATTTATTTTATTTGTGTTAGTGCTCTTAAATATTTGGCGTCAAGGAAGTCATTTAATCCATATTATTGCGGCATAGACACTGGAACACGTCTTTAAGTGTTTAAGTATATCCGAATGCCGTACTTGATGGTGGAGCAACATCGAACTAACGAAAGACCTTTAAAACGCCGCTTATCGTCAAACCAGTAATTTCTGCACCAAACTACCGTATATAATGTTGTATTACTCGCACTAATTATTTTCATGCACAGAGAAGCAATTGTGGCAACTTTCCTTATATATTCACTATCAATAAGAAAAACCTTTTCTAAAACGTTAGGTTATGCTTATTGACGTAACTTTTATAAAACACGTATCATCGCAGATATAATTTATTATTACGAATTGGGGTTCGAATAGATGTTCTCCAATAACTTATTAATTATTCTATATTTAAAAAGAACCAAATATAACAATAACTGCAATTTTAAAATGTCAGATTCATAATTCAAAACTCTTTCCCTTATGTTCTTCTCCTGAGCACGTTAGATAACTGTCGTCATAACTCATCCTATGTTATCATCTGTCCATTTGTGCTTCCTTTAATCCACAGCATTCTTTCTCGTTCAATTTTCTTCCAGAAAGTTCTATTCCCAGAAATAAGGTTGCTGTTTAACTACTGATCTAGAATACACAATATCGGACACAGACTTGCTGTTTTCCTAACAATTGGCGTCCGAAATTGAGATCGTAGCGCCGGTACGGCTAATATCGGTACTAGAGAATGGGTCATTAGCTGTTTGTTTACATTGATTGGTAATGGTACTTACGCTCATTTCATTTTGAGTTTTCAAACGTTTAGCTTCGTAATTTGTGTTTTTTTGGACTTCGTATTTTCCTTCATTGTGTTTCGATTGACGACAATATTATCTCTGTTCGACAGTAGATAACCTACCTACATCAAGTTGAAATTTACACTGAGTTTTTATCATTCAACATGAAAATCAATAATAAAATAAAGTAGAGGATGAATAAATTAATTGGGTAAAGGAACTATGTATACCTCATGAAAAGGCTGTATGATAGAACACCTATTTATTTAAAAAATAAAAAAACTTTCAAAAGTTTCAAGAAAACATCTCTGACATGTCTACTTTCATTAAAAACTGAAGAATTTTTGAGTATAATGGACAAAACTAAGTACTTACCAGCAAAACTGAAAGAAACATCATGAAATGAAAGAAGAATTAACATGAATACTCTGCTTGAATGGTTTGAACGTGATGAGTTATTATATTTTTTTAATTTTCCTGACGTATAATAGCTCTCCTGAAAGTACGGTGGACTACTGAGAGTCTGGTTTTTTTGAGAATCTCTGTTTTCCTGATTATATAATTGAATATTTTAGTTTTTACCTAGCTATAGAGTTAAGATATATTTCATATTCTTGATGTTATGATAAACTGTTATTTTGGTTGTGCAAATAAAAATAATTTCTTATTATTATTTTAATAGTATTTCTGGTTGTTGCATGAAAGAAAATACAATTATCTAGAATCTCTGGATGATGGCCCAGGTTCAGATTCCGATAAAAGTGGAAGATTTTTCGTTGGAATAGTATTGGACTTCAAAAACTCTACGCTTTCGGTTAGCTGAAAATTGCACATCATTAGTTGGTATAATTCTATATGGAAAAATCCACAAACTTACTGCAGGGAAAATAATTATTCTCAGTAAACTGTAAAGAACAACTCTCTTATGTTCAGACATTTTTTCAATCTTCAGGTTATGATTCCACGCCTTTCTTCTGTCCATCATTTCCTTGTTTCCCATCTTTGTTTGGAATGCAACTTTGAATTTTCCAGCTTTTGGAAAGGTATGTAAACTATATTAGGGTTTTTTTGCCCAAGATGAACAATAGGATACACAACAATAGTGATTCTTCTCTTCTGAACGTTTGTAAACGATCCAAAACACAATTAAAACTCAACAACTTCTCATATAAAATACACGTAAACAGATGTAAACAAAGCAATCTATGGCACATGGTCTAGTAATATTCGACACCGGTAGGGGGCGTATCGCTTATTATGTTTTACCAATAAAATAAAGTTCATTGTTCAGCTGCCAAAAGTGAACGGATGTCTCTTTAAATTCAGCTTGTTTATGGGTGCATTCGCGTTGGGCGCTTACACGCTTTAAGCGCTTATAAGCTTCGTTCTCTGTGGTCGACTCGAGCTCACAAACGCTTAACACTAAGCGTAAGCTAACCTAACTTTTGTTGTCGATAATTAATAAATTTGTAGAGAAATGTTAAAGCACAGTATTTGCGTGAACTTTCGGGCTTTTGCCTACTTAAGCGTAAAAAGAAGATCTGACATTCATCTTCAATACTCAAAACCAAAGCGTGAGCGTCTCTAAGCGCTAGTAGGCAACACGAACGCTAATAATCTGTGCTTCTAAGCGTGAGCGCTTAAAGCGTGTAAGCGCCCAACGCGAATACACCCTTCTATGTACTTGTTCTATATGTCTATGTGCAGCCAAAGAGAATTTCAATTTTTACAGAAGAACCGACTCTGTGGCGTTTGTTTTTCAAATCAGTTGTTTATTTCCAATAATTCCAATATTGTCTTCATCTTTGAATTGAATAATAAGATGTCGAAAAATAGAGGTGATAATATTTTTTAAATAGTATTTTGGTAAATAATTAAATTTTTCAGGTTACAATAAGAGACATGGTAAATCCTATCAGTCCAATCTTTCAGTTGGAGATAAAGCAAGAGAAGTATTATCAAATATCGACGAGAATAACAACGTGATTAAAATGTTTAAAGAATTCTCAAAGGAATTGGACGACAAACACGATAGATATGAGAGAATTGTAAAATTAAGTAGGGATATTACGATAGAAAGCAAGAGAATTATATTTGCTCTACATAATACTAGTGCAGATATGTAAGCCTAAATATTTATATTTCTTAAGACTGTTTGATAAATAAATCTTTTTCTGTAGGGAAAATAAAAAGGAATCCGTTTTTGAAGATGTCCACATGAGACTTCAGAATCTTATGATGAACAATTTTAAGCAAATTGCCATAGAATTGAAAGGACATGATCCACATTTGTATAATAAAGCATATACTAGTGGAATGCAAGAATTTATTGAGGCTCTAGTATTCTATCAGTATCTAAAAAATGGTGAAATACAATCTTGGGAAATCATAAATAAGAATTTCATTTATGAAGAAAATCTAACCTTATTTTTTTCACATTTTGATTTTATTTTGGGCATAGCAGATTTTACTGGAGAGTTAATGAGGAAATGTATTAATAATTTAGGCATTGGTAATATTGAAGACTGTTTTAACTTATGTGATTCTGTGAAATACATCAACACAGGATTTTTAGGTAAGACTTACTAGGGTGAGATATTTTTTGTAAACAAATTTTAAAAATTTGAGTTTGAATGAAATATGGCTCATTCAATACATTAATATTGCAGGTCTAATGGCACCTGGTCATAAAGAAATTAGCAGAAAAGTATATACCTTAAAACAAAGTTTAGCAAAAATGGAGCTGGTTTGCTATAATTTGAAAATAAGAGGCAGTGAGATACCAAAACATATGTTAGTATCTGTATTAGAAACTCAACATGAAATGAATAATGAAGACGATGAAGGTTTTTATTAGAGAACAAAAGGTTGATTGATGTATTTTGTCGAACAGAAGTAATGTAATAATTAAGCATTTTCGAAATAATAAATATCTACTATTTCATAACCCATTGTTGTTAAAGCACTCCAGAATACAATACACTGCTCAATTTTACATATTGTAATATTTAATATATATATATATATATATATATATATATATATATATATATATATATATATATATATATATATATATATATATATATACATACATATTGTTGGGATTTTTCGTGGTATAACAGATATTAAATGACTAATAAAAATAGATTTACTTTACTCGACGTTTCGACTCTATTTTTGGAGCCTTTCACAAGAGTTTCATCAAGAGTCTGTAAGATAAAATATAATTTAAAACTAGTTTACAATACAAAGGTTGATATTAAAAATGTACCTCACTACGGATCGTTTTGTTTTATTTTCTTTTGCTGTGGTAAGTTCCAGCTCGTGTGAAAGACTGGTTTATGAATCCGAAACAGGTGTCGAGTCTTAATCGTTTCACGTGTCTTCGCGTTATGCGCCTTTTATAATATTTGAGAATATACGGTGCTCAAATTATTCACGTCTGAACGGTTATTGATTACATTTTGTAGATTTTTCTGGATATGTATCATTTCTAAAATTTCTCTTTTCTTTGTGTTAGTTTCTGTTGCCAAGATTCTAGTTTTGTCGTAGTTGAAACTATGTCCGTCTGTTTGTGTTTATTTAGTGCCGTGATCTGTGTTTTTTAATATTTATGCGTTTTAATTCTTTCTTTTAAGTGTTGCATTGTTTGACCTATATATGTCTTATTACAGTTGTTACATGGGATTTCGTATACTGTGTGTGTCTTGTCCATTAGAGGTGTTTTGCTTTTGAGTTTTGTGTAAATTTGTTTTACCTGGTTTTGTGGTTTGTAGGCTATTTTTATTTCATATGGTTTTAGTATGTGACTTATTCTTTGTGATAGTGAGGGTATGTATGGCAGTGTTATGTATTTGGATGTTTTGTTGTTTTCATGTTTGGTGTTTGTTTGTTCTGTGTTGTATAATTCATAAGTTCTCTTTTTTGTTATTTGGTTTATCATCAATTGAGGATAACCATTTTTCTGTAGTAGTGTATTTGTCTGTTTTAGTGTTTGTGGTCTAAGAATGGGTGATGTCAGTTTCAGGCTTCGGTCGATATAATTTGTTATGATGGCTATTTTTTGTGAAATGGGATGGTTTGATTTAAAGTGTATGAGTCTGTCGGTGGATATGGGTTTCCTATACAGTTTAGTGAGGATCTTATTTCCGTGTTTAATTAAAGTCATGTCCATAAAATTAAGTTGGTTGTCTTTCTCTTTTTCCATTGTGAATTTAAGTTTTGGGTGGATGTTATTGAATTTATTCTGTATTTGTTGTATCTGGTCCTCATCTGCTACTAAAAGGCAGTCGTCCACGAATCTTTTGTAGAGTGTAATATTTGTCTCTGTTTGTTGTATTATCTGTTCTTCCATGTATTCGATTGCAATTTGGGCGATGGTGGCTGATAGCGGGCTGCCCATAGCTACGCCTTCTTTTTGTTGGTAGAATGTGTCCTTGTATTGGAAGTAGTTTGTTCCCAGAATAAACCTTACAGTTTCTGTGAATTCCATCTTAGAAATGTTGGTGAAGTTGGTAATTTCGGTCCATTTGTTTTCGATTATTTCAGGAATGATGTCAGTGGGGATGTTTGTGTATAGGGAAACAATATCATAGTTTCAACTACGACAAAACTAGAATCTTGGCAACAGAAACTAACACAAAGAAAAGAGAAATTTTAGAAATGATACATATCCAGAAAAATCTACAAAATGTAATCAATAACCGTTCAGACGTGAATAATTTGAGCACCGTATATTCTCAAATATTATAAAAGGCGCATAACGCGAAGACACGTGAAACGATTAAGACTCGACACCTGTTTCGGATTCATAAACCAGTCTTTCACACGAGCTGGAACTTACCACAGCAAAAGAAAATAAAACAAAACGATCCGTAGTGAGGTACATTTTTAATATCAACCTTTGTATTGTAAACTAGTTTTAAATTATATTTTATCTTACAGACTCTTGATGAAACTCTTGTGAAAGGCTCCAAAAATAGAGCCGAAACGTCGAGTAAAGTAAATCTATTTTTATTAGTCATTTAATATCTGTTATACCACGAAAAATCCCAACAATCTATAATATACAGATACAAAACCAATCCAAATGAATATATATATATATATATATATATTATCCAAATGAATATATATATATATATATATAAAAATATATATATATATATATATATATATATATATATATATATATATATATATATATATATATATATACATATACACACACACAATTCGTAAGCGGGGGTGCACGAAAATTTATCTGATTTCGATAGTGAATAACTAAAATGTTGGCTTGACTTCACCTATCAATGTAGGCAGATAATATTCTCGGCGACTGTTATTTGTAAAAAATTGCATATTTCACACGTGTCAAGACTTGCAAAGTGCAAAGCATCGCCGTCCGCAACTCTTGTTCAGACGTGCAAAGGAACGAAATACGACTTGTGGTGTGTGTGCTTGCATGAACTTGTTTTATTCTTCACGAATATAAATACGAATGCCAAGGATGAACGTTGCTCATTTGTTTCCTGAATTTCGGAAAGTAAAGTAAAGTGAATCGATGTTAGCGTTTGCCAATGTAGAACTAATCTTAAAATTTTGGGAATATGATAGCTGCAGGGGGTCCACCAGAACCAGCAAAATTTTTGTGGTCTACGACAAGAAACGTTTGGGAACCTCTGGCATAACTAATCAAACACGAAATATCTATATTTGTGTAAAGTATTGTTTGATGAGCAATTACTTAGTCATGAATTTATATAAATATATCTATCAAAATTTGGGTAAATTCACTTGTAATTATGGCATCTACAAACTTTGGGCAGGGGAAATCATAAGTTTCATATTGGTATGAATAACATATCCAAAATTCGGTAGATGTTAGGGTTGTACTATTCGGGGATTTCAAATGTTTTCTCTCACCACTGCTTTTTGAAAGTTGAAATTTTATGGGATATTGTAGGTATTCAAGCTTGGTGCATTCTTTTAGCCCCAAATTTACTTAGGGGATAAGGAATTTGTATGTAAAAAAGAAAAAAATTAGATCAAGCTACGACCTTGCAACTGAGCTCTACTGCTCAGCCGTTTTTAGCCATGTACAGAAATTAGGTACCGTACCACAACCATATAATGAGATTTATTCAAGGACATACAGAATACTTGTAATGTGTGTTACTAACTAATCTTAACTCATTGTATCGAATACATTGAAATTCATCACATTAGATTTCACAGAAGCTGGCTAATGACTTACAATCCATATCACAATAGTGAAAAAATTAGAAATTTGGCAAATAACTCCTCTTCAGAAACAGAAACACTCTTTTTTAGATCCCAAAAATAAAGTAACAGTAGTTTTTGAAGGGTTATTACTTTATCTTTGAATATTGAGGACAGTTGAAATTTAAGAATCATCCAAAATTTAAAATAAGATCATCACAGAAAACATTGAAAATACAATAAGAAAATAATGCACCATCACAAATAGCAATCGAAAAAAAATTCAGGTGAACTTATTCAGGAAGTACATCGCCAAGAACACAATGATACTACCCAAAAATCCATAGCTACATAATTATTAACATAAGCACCATTACAAATGGACACCAAATTTCTATATGCATCATATTCTACACGATTATAAAAATCAAATATAAAAATGGTACACTAATTTAATTCAAAATTCAATAACTAAAAATTATTTACAGAACTGAGAGTAGAAGACTGTACTCAGAAACATACAAGTAGGTACAATTTAATCTTATTCTATGTACATATTCCAATTTGATCGAATTAATATTGTTTCTTTATTTTTCTCTTCCTTTTGGAAGACTTCTCCCCCTGTCATCCATTGAATTCTAATCTCCCTACAATATCCCGCACCGTCTGAAGAAGATTTGCATCATTAGAACTATTTTCTAGAAGAATAGAATGGAGATTGGTCATATAGGAATCAATATTCTGCAAAGATGCCCTTTCTTTAATACCTGAAAATAATAAATCCGTCTATTTTTCTGACATAAAATATACATTAAAATATTAGATGGTCTTTGGGTATGACATAAGGAAACTAACTTTGGTTACACCAATTTTAGTATTCTTCATGTTCCTATTGAAATGAAAAATTATTAATCAATCTGTTCTAAATCCAATTTTATGAATATATATCTGTACATGTATTTAACTGCATTAAAATGAGATAATTTTTCAGTTGAATTCTTATTATTATTGAATTATGAGGTAAGCCAAAAGAGACATTATGTAGAATATTTCCCTCCTGTCAAAAATCCTTTGTAAATGGAATGCAATTATCGGGGGTAATACCACTAGAGCTCAGATTTAGCCGGATATTTTTTCGTCGTTGTTTTCGAATACTTACTTTCATTGGCAATTTAACGAGAGCGTAGCTCGAGTGATTTTGTCTGAACAGATCGAGTTAAATTTCCAATGAGAGTAAGTAAGCGGCTTTCATTTCTTTTCCCGATGTCATCGATTGAAGACGATGACATACTGGCATTGATAGGCCTAGCGTTTATTTTGTAGAAAAAATATGAAAAAACAGTGGAAAGGGTGCGAAAAAAATTATGCAAGCTTTGGCTATTGAAAAGGCGAACTTATAGTTACGTCAACTTATTGAATGAATTGAAATTCTAACCTGAAGATTTTAAAAATTATCTCAGAATGGACGAAAAAACATACCTGAAATTACTTACAATGGTTACTTCTATGATAAAAAAAAGATACAGTTATGAGAAATAGTATATCTCCTTACGAAAGATTAACTGTTACTTTGAGATTTCTAGCAACAGGCAGAAATTATGAGGACCTAAAATTTTCAGCAGTTATTTCACCTCAAGCGCTTGGAGAAATTATTCCTGACACATGTTATAGGCCTTGTGTTGCTTTTTTCGCATCTGCCTCAATTTCTCTCAATTTTGCTATTAGTAATTTATAAGAGGCTTCTTTTTTGTCTCTATCATGGTACTCTTAAATTTTTATTTGCCAAAGACATGGACGAGTCCTACATATTTCAATAAAATCTTCAATAACTTTTTTGTTAAATCTGACGGAGCCATTTTCATGCATTGACGTGTGACAATAGAAAAAAATGACGCGACCTGCGCAGGCGACCGGAATACATCCACACACGCTCAGGTACACCGTAAAAAAAATTGATTTTCGATCTTGCTCCGGTCGCCTGCGCTGGTTCAAAAACCTGGAAATACTATTCCCACATACGCTCCGCTCTACCTGCGCAGGTAGACCTCTCCGGTCTACCGTAGCGTATGTGGCGGGCTTAACAGCGATAATTGCATTGTAGAAATCGAAAGAGCCCTGCGATAATTGCATTGTAGACCGATAATTGCATAGTAGCATAGTTCATAATACCGAAAGAGCCCTGCGATAATTGCATTGTAGACCGATAATTGCACAGTAGCATAGTTCATATCATGGTTATTTATAACAAGCTGACAATTTATGAATTACTAACGTCAGTTTGACAAGTTGAAAGTTTATTCGGGAAATATTCCCCCAAATTACACTTGTGCATTAAAATTACCGGTTAATTTCGCATTCCAGCGTGTTGTCTTTAAAAAACTGCATTCGGTCATTTTCATATTTTGGAGAAAGAGCGCTCCACCTTCGGTGTCAGGCTCTTTCTTCAAAAATGAAAATTAACTTGTGCAGTTTTTTGACAACACGCCGTCATGCAAAATTATCGGTAATTTTGATGCACTTGTGCAATTACTTACGATAATAAGAAATTTTTAAAATTTCACATATTTTTGGAACTCTTAGATGACCTATTTTTTGACTGAAGTTTGACACACTAAGACAAACAAATAAAAGTCAATATGCAGGTGTAACAAAAAATAAATTACAATCTGGGAAACATTCACTTCAGAATATTAAATATCTGAGGAATTATTAATACAAAAAGTATTGTTTGCAACTCTAGAGTAAAGACTTTTACACCATCCATTGTTGCCCCCGCAACAACTTCAAATTGTGAAAAGTATTACTCAGCAAATTTTGCAAGAGTTTCTAATTAATTGTGATATCTAACCTAACCCAATCTATAAAGATAAACTCATTAATTCAAAATTACAATCAGAATTTCCACCTCTGAAAGCAATAAGGGAAAAAAAGCTAATAGCACGAGATATACCCAAATAAACTATTAAAATATGAAACTTCTCTTACCAGGTAATTTTACGCCTGAGAAACCAGCAGTTAGTGAAGATCTCAAGTGTTCCAAATGTTTTTGCAATGCTATATTATTTTTCTCCTGTTGAGATATTTCACCTTCTAATTTGGTAATAGCAGACTTCATATTCTCAATATGTTTCTGCAAAATGGCATTCTGTTGTTCAAAATCAGTGTTAGATTTTCTTAATTGCCTCAGCTCTGCATCTCGAGTCTTATTATGATCTAAAAAATCCTCTGTAAATATTGGTATATCGAAGTTGCCGAAGTCCAAATCACTATTTTCTTTAGGAGCAACAGATTGATTCTGTATAACCTAGAAAAAATCTTTAATTTAATAAAATATCAAGTGAATTAATAATTCAAGAGATATTAATTAAAACCATACAGAAATATCAATTTGAATAATATCAACGGTGAATATTACAATCTTCAAAATAAGGTACTAATTACATGACAAAAATTGTCTTATTTATTATATTAATTTAATAGAAATATTTTCAAAACAACGGCCCATAAGTAATCAAATAATTATCTTTATAATTATGAAAAATGGATCTAGTCATTTCTAATAAATTCATTTAAATGGAAGTCATAAAGGAACTACCTTAGGTTCTTCACGGTTTTCTTTAAGTTTCTTTTCGTTTTGTTGTGCTGTAAAAAGTTTATATGCATCCGTTTGCTTATAAGCATTATATTCTCTAGTATACCTCTCCCTGTCTTGTTCTGCAGCATCTAAATACTGTTGTTTCTTTTCTACTGGAGCATTGCTCCATTCACTTGCAAGTAGTTTTGTTATCTCAGCAAATGATACATTAGGGTTTTCTGATCGTACTGCTTCTCTACGATCATTCAGAAACCGGACATAACCTGGAAGAAATAACATTTTACTTTGAAGAAAAAATTCTGTATATTTATAAGATATGGAAGTATTACTAATTTGATATGTACAGAAGTTGGATCTTTACCTGTCAAAGGATGTCTTGGTGCCGTACTATCTTTTGGCTTTTTTCGCTTTTTTCCTTTACTGGTTTTGGATATTTGCGTAACGGAATGTCCAGAGCTATCTGGTACTTTATCTTCTTGTTGCTTCATTTCATTATTTTGAACTTCATTTGATTCTTGAGTCACAGATTCCATAGTTCAAAAATTTCACTTTAGATGAAAGAAATTTGAGTAAATTTATATTTGATTACTCCACCGAAATTGTGACTCAAATACACAAACACATTAACAATGCAGAAAGATAAATTAATGAGTTCACTAGTTGTCAGTTCATAGATTGAAGTAAATATTCACGTATTGCACTATTCCACGTCATAGATAATGATAAAAGATATTCATAGAAATTGAATCAACTGCTTTATATACTAACAAAGATGTTTGCAAATATGTGAAGATTTGAAAATACGAATTTTTTTTTGAAATGTTGTTGTATTTGCTATACCGAGCATGTCTGAATACCCGAAGTATATGTACCTCTACATAAATATATTTAAAAACTAAATTTAAAAAAAAGAAAAATTCAATCTATCTAAGAAGAACCTAACCAGATTATTACCTAATGAAGCTTGCCCAGACCCAGAAGGCAGATGTCCTTTGTAGCCGAAGACCCAAAAGAATGAATAAGAAGAAGAATCCTGTCTCAACAAAGATCTATGAAGATAATATGTTTATAAATTTGATGTATGCGCTCGTTTTTGTTAATTTGAGAGCTATTGAGAACGAAACTTGAGATGCCTATTTATAATAATTTTTTTCTATTCCTAAGCACTGTTTGGGTTTATCTTTCCTGCGATTATTAATTGATGGCGCTGCGGTCTTCATAAACTACAGTACCACCATTAAATTGATAGGAAATCACTCCGATTTCGGACACTATTAGGATTTGAAAATCTTTAGCAATTTTTCTTAGGTTGTTGCTTTTGTTTTGATATTGAATTCGAATACTTTCATCTGTCATCTTGTATAGGTACTTCTAGGAATCTTTCATATTTTGCTTTTATTGCAAATATTCAGAGGACTAAATTTTATCAAAAAAAAAATGGGTCCTGCTTTTTTTATTTCAATGATAATTGTTACAGTAGGTTATGCGTAAGTGAAATTACCAGATTAATAAATAAAAATTCATAACCTAATAATTGAAAAACTTTATCGCAGTGAGCTGCATTAGAAAAGCAGGTTTTCAAAACGTATCCAGTTTGAAAAATCTATTCATTCAATTATGATATTTGTTCCAAATCCAAAAAGCAAAAATAGTGCCCTCTATCGTGTGAATAATATGCATTTCCTCCTCCATGGGGTCAACCCCACAACCAATTTATATCGAAATAAATACCATCCAAGATATCATACGAAACTACCTACATAAAAAGTTTCAACCATATGGTCCCAAAATTGCACCTTCTAACTTGTGAACAAGATTTATTTCCTCTCCTGGGGGTTTAACCCCCCCAAGCAATTCCTACCAAAACCAATCCCATCCAATATATCATACGAAACTACCTACTCACAAACTTTCGATCATATTGCTCCAAAATTACGCCCTTTATCATGTAAACATTATTTATTTCTTCCCCAGGTGGTCAACCCCCCAACCAAACCCATCCAAGATATCTTTCGAAAATACCTACTTACAAACTTTCAACCCTATTAATCCAAAATTGCGAGCTCTATTTAAGTATCCTGTGAACAAGATTTATTGTTTACAGGATATTATTGCATTTCATTCATTTCAAGATTTGTGGCAAAGCTGCGGAAGGCTTAGAAAAGTATATTCTCAACGTTCATTATGCCTGCCACAGAAAAGCAAACAACGGTGCAAATACTCCGAATGAATACTTCATTGCAATAGAAAAGCAAAACACATGTGAATGGCAACACCGATAGAGACCCAGTCTCATACAATGTCGACCAATCACAACTATAGAATTTAGCATGACATCGAGTGAATTCGTTGGAAAGCATTAATTGAATCGTAGTGTGATCGTAGTTACTAATGGCAGCGTGTTTACTTATATTGCTCGCGTATTGTTTTAAAATGAGTTAGGTTACTGAAGTAAATTTCAAAAATTTCAATGGTGACTTAGTGGAATATTTGTTATTCCATAACTTTAGTGCACACAATTTGGTGCAGCGTAACAGACAACAAAGCCGCGTTTTTAATACAAGGAATTATGAGAGACATCCTTGCCTAACCGGATCACAGGTAAAAAAATAAATTATTTTGTTGGCAATGTTTACTTTTTACTAGTGAAAATGTCTCTGTTTGGGGCCGCTTAGGATTTGAGGATTTAATTCTATACCTAGTTGAAAGTGAGGAATTTTTCATCGATAAAGTAACTTTAAATACATCACGCGGATTAATATCTTACTTACAAGATAAGGAATTTATATATTTTTTAAACATCTTTAAATTAATTTTTGAACAAACAGAAATAGTTTTTCAAATCTTACAGCACAAGTTTTCAGATGTAATTTACTCACGAAATCGGCTCAAGATTCTTTTGGAAAAAAATTCAGAATTTCGTGCAGAAGTTTATTTTAAAAAACCATTTTCTGTATTTCAAACTACTGATGATATGACTCAATTTAGCCCAAAACGAAAGAAATTCAGTTACGCAGATATGGAGCTTCACTATAAGCAAATATTTTATGAAATTTTGGATACTATTAGGGGTCAAATAGAAATAAGGTTCTCTGATTTGAAAGAACTACATTTCTTCGACTTACTCAATAAAAATTTGTTAACCGGATTTTCGGCTAATTTTCCAGATAACCTTTTGGAAAATTTATGTCAAAAATACACTTTTTTTGATAAGGTGGCCATAAAAAGTGAACTGTGTGTTGTTTATAATGACAATGAAATTTTGGGGCAAAATGAAAATCATGTGAGGACTATTAAATAACTTTTTGATAATGATTTGAATCAAGATTTACCCCAAGTTTATAAACTCTTATGTCTAATTGTTTCTATCCCGGTGACATCGGCTTCCGTAGAGCGCTCCTTTTCCACTCTTAAGAGAATTAAAACTTATTTACGAAATTCAATGAGCCAGGATCGTTTGAAAAATATTAAAATGTTGTCTATTGAAAAGGAATTGGTAAAACTTTTGGCGAAAGACAAAAAATTTTTAGAGGATATTATAGATCATTTTGCTAACGTTAAATCGCAGAATCCCGCTAATCTTCAAAAATATATAATAACTTTTTATTTGCTCTCACCAGCTGTTTGACAAATTCGTTAAGTAGGTAGGTAGGTACCTATTTTGTGAAAGAAAAAAATTTGATGAATAGATGAATTTATTAATTGGCTGAGAAGAGTTTTTGTGAATATTGGAAATAGGAGTTGTAGGTCAAGGTAGACACTCGAAAGTGAAAAAAAAATTTTCCAAACAAATTAATAGCTTAGGGTACTTGTATTACTTTGATTTTCTTTAAATTATAAGGCGGTTGACCTTGAAATCCTAAAAATTTTCGCCTATGGTGTATTTTTTAACACCTCATGTAGCCTCCTCTAACCAAAACCTCACGAGCCGCCACTGATATATATATATATATATATATATATATATATATATATATATATATATATATATATATATATATATATATATATATATATATATATATATATATATATATATATATATATATATATATATATATATATATATATATATATATATATAGCAGGTTTTCAAAGTGAAAACCTGCTACAAAGAAGCACTACTCTATTAATTGTGAATTCATTGACAGAGGAAAATTGTTTTTTCTGCATGCACTGGAAGATTTTCAAGTGGACATATGGCAATAGATAAACAGAAAATATGTAATACCCCAATAAAATAATTGAAATTTGGCGATTTAATATATTTGTATAGGTGGTGTAATTAATAATTATATTATGTATACTTTGAACATGATGTGTGATTTGCAACTTGTCTATGTCGCTTAATTTATTGCTCAGATAAACTGTAACAATGTTTACCATCAACCAATTGATTAGACATAGATTGGATTAGAAGTAATTGTTTAAGGGCTTCCATTTCAGATGACAAATATTCAATAATTATAACATTTGTACGCTTATTCATCAGTATTCATAACGCGAACCGAATAATTAAATATGTTAATTTAAAATGAAATGGAGATTTCACAGTTTCAAATCCAAATTATAAATACTTAATCCACATTTGAAGTAAAATCCTCATTAATCTCGAATTAGTCGAAAAAACAACTGATTTAACTAATAAAATGAAACAGTTGTCATTCTATATCACTAATTTGTTCCCTAGTATTCCACTAAATGATGCAAAAGCACTCGTAGAAGAATTATTAGAATCAAATCTTGTAAATCATTCAATTCAAATCGTAATTATTTTCCTGTTAGAACTTTGTTTGTGTCAAAATTATTTTGATTTCTACGCCACAATTTATGCTAGTTCAAAAGGTTTGATAATGGTTAATCCATTGAGTCATTGGGTTTAAATATCCATGGATAATATTTTTGTACCAAGTGCGTTATATAGATCCTAACGCCCGATGGGCGTTAGGATCTAGTAACGCACGTGGTGCATACAAGATTTTATTTTTCACGAAAATATTATTTTGTTATAATGAAAAATCGATATTAAAATCGGTTCATTGCTCCTATACTTTCCATTTTCCTTCACATAGTAGGCATGTCATTTGTTGATATTTTGACGTTTGTGAATATTTTTGTCATCATATTTAGTCAATGTCATTGCTGCTTTCTTTGTGTATACGACAAGGATTATGAAGTAGGTATTTAATCAATGGAAGTTGCTTCAGTTGTCCTCGTACAATGAGCGGGCGTTATGATCCATAATGCCCGCTCATAACGCCCTAGGGCATAATGAGTGTATTTATAGCAACCGTAAGGTAAAATCAACAAATAATATACAAGTGAAATTTAAAATATTATTCACATTCATTCTATGTTATAGATTATTAGATGAAAAACTAAAACTTAAATTAATATCACTTTGGCAAATTTTTCATAATCAGTCACGTACGGATACAATACACAGTACTTGAGTATATCCTTAACAACATGAAATTGCAGCATATACGTCAGAGTATGGTCCATGACTACCCAATATTCTTATGTTACAAGCACGTTTTATAAATAATTGAACATTATACAACAGATTATCACTAATAATTCATATAACCGACAATAATTGTGAATTAATTATTAAATCACTCTATATATATATATATATATATATATATATATATATATATATATATATATATATATATATATATATATATATATATATATATATATATATATATATATATATATATATGTATATATATATATATATATAGATATATCTGCCGGTGCTATCTATCTATCTATCTATCTAGATAGTTATCTATCTATCTATCATTATATCTATTTATCAATCTATCTGACCCGGCAAATGCTTTTTAAAAAATATGGGTTGTTGATAGAAGGGTGAAAATTTTGAGTTGTATGTATTTTTTAAGGCAACATCATAAACATGAAACATTTTGTCCTAAAAATTTATAAAAATGTTTGGGATAGAACACCCTAATCACTGAGGGGTTCGAAAAATATATTACGACCTATTCTCAGGCCGACTATTGTTATTTTCGATTGCCACCTTGCAACTGTATTGCAGATCTGTGGAAAAAAATTAAAAAAATGAAAATCACGATGGAAAAATGGGTTGATCGAAGAAGGGATCGTAGAAGAGTAATTGAGAGTAATATGAATTTTTTCATTCTAAGTCATGACAAAATAAAAATCTTGTCAAAAAAATTGAAGTTTATAATTAACAAATATTAAATAGAGGTTGATCGTAGAGGGTTGAAATTTTAGGGTTGTATGTATTTCTGAATGCTGTGTCATTTAAAAAATTGAGCAGGAAATTTTGTCAGAAAAAAATTTAGGGGTGGACCTCAAAATTTAGGCGGATGAAAAATAGATTTTGTCCGATTTTCAGACATCGTTGATCGTCGAGGGGTGAAAATTTTGGGTTGTATGTATTTTTGAATGCTGTAACATAAAAAGAATAGAACAGAAAATTTTGTCTGAAAATTAAAAAAATTAAAGTGAGGGGTGGACTACCCTTAATATTTAGGGGGATTAAAAATAGATGTTGGCCGATTCTCACACCTACCCGATATGCACACAAAATTTCATGAGAATCGGTCGAGCCATTTCTAAGGAGTTTAACACCGTGACAAGAGAATTTTATATATTAGATAGGGTGAGTTAGTTTTTTGTAGCAGGACTTTACCATCTTGTAAAAGACATTTTTTTATGATGAAAATCTTATATAAACATATATGCTCAGGAGCTTCGTTTCTGATATACAGGGTGCCAAAGTTTTATGTTTTTCTGTTTTTTTCTAAGCTTCCTCCTATAACTTTCAAAACAATTGGATGAAATTTGGCACACCCATTTCACTTCATTAGCTCAATATTTGGGGCTATTAAGCATTTTTGAATACCTACAGGATGATACACTTTTGGGGGTCGTACCCAATTCAACCCTCTCGAACTTTTATGCGTGCCGCCTCTGCTTCCAATCAACCATCAATTTTAATTATCTCTTTTATTTGAATACTTTTTGCTCAATTGTATGTTTTTCGAAAACTGCATGGATGTCGAGATAAATGCCAAAAATCAGAGGAAACTGCCGATTTTTTTTTGGTTCATTCAATATGGCGGCGGGCAAAGCGCGTGAAAATTTGTGCATTTTGCATTTCAACTAACTACTAACTAACCATCCTAGACACCATATCAAAAATTCAGAACTACCGGACCGTTTGTAAGGTAATCCTACTCGTCTATTCACTGGACTAAATTGGGTACGACCCCAAAAGTGTATCACCCTGTAGGTATTCAAAAATGCTTGATAGCCCCAAATATTGAGTTATTGAAGTGCAATATGTTAACCAAATTTCAATTCATCAGTAATTTTTTTAGTCATTAACTAATAAATGTCAAATAAAGTGTGTTCAAGAAATAAAGTTTCATCAAAAGTCAATACTTTTTGGCATTTATCTCGACATCCATTTTATATTATATATCCATTATATATATATATATATATATATATATATATATATATATATATATATATATATATATATATATATATATATATATATATATATATATATATATATATATATATATATATATATATATATATATATATATATATACATATACATATTTATATAAATATATATAACTCGAAACTTGTGGCCCAGGAGGTACATTTGATACACTACAAAAATCTATTATTTTCGAGAAAAATATGACTGAAAGTTCTTTATTTTCACGTTTTAATGATTCATATTGGAAACATCGGAATTCACTCTTTAGCTCAAAAAGAAATGACATCGGGATTCATACGGCCAGTTCACTAGGAAGAATACTTGATATTGTTTTCGTTATCAAATCACTTTCTTTGTTCATATTATGTTGAAGAGGTAAACGAGTATATTGTTTCAGTATTCTCTTGAAAACAGCTCCTCAACTAACCGAAACGTCGTGTAAATTCAATTTTGATATATGATTGCTTTAAATTGTATAGGGTGTCCCCTTTTGGGTACTTTTGCGGGGTATCTGAGTTATTTTTAAAGTTAAAGGGTTGCGGTTTTCGCGACACTGTCCTACTTTTTCGTAAAAATAGAGATGCCGTTAACAACATTTTCATAGCCCTTTTAGTTAGTAATATACTGGGCATTTCTGAAAATGTTGCATTTTATGACCCTCCTCATATTTCTGTTATCCTTCAACTTATCGAAAAGGTACATTCGTATGGATTTGTTTCCCGTAGAATGCAGTAGTCGAGATAATTTTTGGTGCATATTTACTATTTTTGAGTTATAAAGCAAACTACAAATGGAACACCCTGTATATTTATAGACTATAAAATTTGTCTTTTTTTTACCTTTTCAAAAATGTATAATAGTATGCATTTTTCTCAGAAACGCTCAAATAAATAAAAATTTTCTAAAATTGAATGCATAATTCAATAGCAGGCCATGTATATTGTTTACGACAAGAAACAAAATCTCATCGGTTTTTGGATAATCTTTTGGTTCATAAAGATGTTTATTTTCGGTCTTTTGGTATTATTATTTAATTAATATTTATCAATGTCTTCGAATAATGGCAGCGCATGAAAATTATGAAAAATATGATATGCTTGTAAGTTTTATACAGTGTAATGAAAATAAAAAAGATGCTTCGGAATTCTATTTCCAAAAGTAAGTGAGCTATTATGGCTATGACAATGTCTATTACCATTTTAATTTTGTTCTTTTTAGATATCCATAACATTTTTTGAGATATTTGCTCGTTTAAAAGCAGATTTAGTTGAGCACGGATGATTTGATCACCCGCGTCCTAAAACATACAACAAATAGAACAGGGAAAGAAAAGAGTTAGATAGTTTGGGATATATAGAAGCAACACCTTCGTCCTCATGTAGAAAAATTGAGAAGGAAATTGGTGGTAACGCTGAATGTTGTTAACGGCATCTTTAGTTTTACGAATAAGTAGCACAGTGTCGCGAAAACCACAACCCTCTATCTTCAAAAATAACGGAGATACCCCGCTAAAGTACCCAAAATGAAACAAGCTGTACATTTATTTACTAATCTCATTTAATTTACTTTTCATATAAGTCTTTTTCAAGTTATGAATATACTAATTTGAATATATTATTTTTCAGATAGATGTTCAGTCCGTAGCATTTGAACTTGCCATTTAATCACTAATATGAAATTTTTTTTTCAGATATAGTTTTTCAACTATATTTTATAGGCAAAATGAAAGATCAGAAATCTACAAAAGTATATAAATGAAAATTCAATTGAGCCTGCAAATTGGCGAATGCTTCGGGACGCAGCAATTCAAAATTGGGTAAGTACTAAGAGTTGCATGCGCCAAATACCCCAATTATTGGTGAAAAATACCATTTATTGAAGCTATGAAGTGAGATAAAGAATGTTATCTATGACTAAATGGGCGGTGGTCGATCCGATACTCGGGAGCGAGTTTCTTTATAAACGACAAAACGTTGCGGACTTCTTCATTCGGGTTGTTCACCACTAGATACTCCAACACTGACCAACTAACCAAGTTTCGGTGACCAAGAACCATAGTCAGGTAAGTGATGCATGTTTGTATATTCGGCGCTCAACTATATTTTAGTCGCATTTTCTCCGAAAATAATCTGTATAAATACATATATTTATATATGTATACATATATATTTATAACTTTTTGATAATTATTAGCAATAACAGGCTTGGTGAATCTCAAAAAACTCGATTTTATTAAAGAGTTACCATATAATAATAACAGATTTGAATGTTAATATTGGACTGAAAAGCACGTAATAAATAACAGAGAACGGCGACAGCCGAAAAATTTTGATGAAACATAGTAGTCTTTTTTAACTAATCAAATTTTTTCAAATCAATAAATGTCAAAGAAATTTCAATTTTTCAAAAGTTTTGATAAAGCCACGAATGTCTTGGCGAAACGTCAACTTTTTAATAAAATCGAGTTTTTTGAGGTTCACCAAGCCTGTTATTGCTAATAATTATCAAAAAGTTGAAAATAGTTCACAGGCAACAACAATTCAAATAAATAATTATATATATATACATATATTTATATATACATATACATATACATATACATATACATATATATATATATATATATATATATATATATATATATATATATATATATATATATACAGGGTTCCCCAAAATCGATGGCCTATCCATCTCTAGAAGTATCTAGAGAACGAAAAAAGTTAACGACTTGAATTCAGGCTACACGTATAAGAGGTGATGATTTACACTTGGAAAATATAGGTGTTTGTGTCCTAGACATGCACGCATTCAGGCAGGGCGCAGATTCGGAACGGCCCTTTGTGTCACTAAAATTCAAACGGCAATCGTTAGCATACATGTTGGTTAAGGACGACATGACTTTAATTTTTGAATATCTCAGATTCAGAAAAAAAATGCTTGCTTCGCTCAATATTTGCAAACTTGCATTGCATACCTAGTTATTATTATTATTTCACTTTTTGGTTGAAGTCTGTATTTTTTTCGAATGTCTGAAATATGCCAAAGTTCGAGGTTAAAGGTGAGCAAACCGGCTACATTTATTTGCGTTGCCATTATAGCTCTCAGGCCTAGAATGAAAAGTTATGTTTGTTCTAATTGAGTTTTTCCAGTTTTTTATATAATATATATATATATATATATATATATATATATATATATATCTATATATATATATATATATATATATATATATATATATGTATAGAGAGAGAGAGAGATATGGAATTGAGTTTTTGGTGCCAAGAATCATAAAAAGTCATGAATCAAAAAAATCTTGGTCCTAGGTCCAACTTTGCTAATCGCACCCATTTTAATAAGCAGGTTTTCAAAATGCAAACCTGCTAAAACTTGGTAGTTTGCTCGTATTCTTCGTAGAAAAAGTAAATTTCATTCAAATAGAATACATATGAATTTGAGTACCTAGGTATCATTATGGAGTTAAAAATATCAATTAGTTTCAGAATATATTTGAAAAAGCTAAGTAAATTACATTAATTAATTTTGTTCTCACTCGAAAATAAGAGTTCAATATAGAAGAAAAATTCGAGTTATAGCCTCGGAAATATTTTATTTAAATAGTTGATGGAATCCGTCGTTACTACGTGATAATTCAACATGATGATCAAAAATAACACTTGAATTTACGTTTATTATCACAAAAATACTTTGAAAAATATAATATAAATATATTGCTTAACTCAATCTGCCCGATGGCGGTCTAGTGACCGAAATTGCAATCGCAGTTTTATATTCTTCAAAGTATTTTTGTGATGATAAACGTAGTAAATTCAAGTTTTGTTTTTGTTCATTATTTTATTTAAAATGAAATTTTATATGATTTTTCAATTTATTGATGAAATTTATCATTATTCAATTTTTTATCTAGACAGGTAAATATTGCGACATATTCTTCAATATTCATGATAAAAAATGAATCTATTAATCAATTCAATCAGTATTAAGTGCATTTAATTTTCTTTATCAGTTTAGGAGTCATACACAAATAGCTTTCAAGATATCTAAGTAGGTACATATCTTTTCATCATATCAATTGTCTATAAATATTACATAGATGGATTCTTCTTCTGACTTATAATAATAATAATAAAATCGTTCATTTAGCATAAGCTATTACAAAAACTTCATTCGGATTAACATTCCACATTATCTAGAATAAACATTACTAACTCACGCTCAAATACGTTAATGCTAGTACTAATTTTTAAATCACTAGGCAATTTATTGAATCTATTGAAACCCTCATAAAACATACTATTTGTAGATTTAGTAAGCCTAAAACTATTTCGAAACGCCCTTTGAAACGGTCATAGCTGACCGCCTTAGTGCAATAAGTTTCGTTAATCGTTTGGACAAAAAGTCTTCCATATGGTTTACCGATGGATCAAAACCAGAGAGAGGCACTGGCATTGGGGTATATGGACCTAAACTGAGGATCTCTAAATCCCTGGGAAGTGAACCCTCTATTCTACAGACCGAAATAATGGCTGTTTACGTATGCGCTCAGGAGTGCCTCAGAATGAAACTCAAAGGGGCGCATATCTTTATCACCACGGACAGCTAGGCCACGGTGAGGTCCCTGGAATCACATAGCCAGGGATCTCTACTGACATGGGAGTGCCGTAATACCATAAAGCAACTGGCCAAAGGCAATAAAGTGACTCTACTGTGGGTGCCAGGGCATTGTGGTGTTGAAGGAAATGAAAAAGCCGATGAACTTGCAAAAAGTGCATCAAGGTTAACACCTGCTGGACCTGAGCCTTTCTGTGGTCTTGGAAAAGACCAATATAAGGCAGCGGTTCAACAATGGGAGTTGGATAATAGAGTAACCCTCTGGAGAAACACTCCTGGACTCACGCAGTCAAAGAAGTTCGTAAAGATTTCACGGACCTATGCCAGAAAGCTCCTGAAGCTGTCACGAGCTGAGGTTCGGGTGATGGTTGGACTGCTGACAGGGCACTGTCGGTACAAATACCATTTGTACCGTATGGGAAAGTCAGCAGATGATATTTGTAGGCTCTGGGGATCAGAAGCAGAAACAGCTGAACACATGGTATGCAAGTGTCCAGAGTTGGCGGGACTAAGAACCACTCATATGGGGAAACCTGTCCTGGATACCCATGAGGTAACGGCCAAGGCCCCCAAGGATGTTGTCGGGTTTATCAACACCATTGACGACCTCCTTGGGTTTCAATGAATGGGTAGGGTAGAGAACAAAAGATCTACATGGTCGCAGTTCCCGGAAGGCTAACCGAGCCACAACGACCCCGGATAAAAAAAAAATAAAAAAAAAGGCTAAAACTGGAATGTATAAACAATTATCATTTCTAGTGTCGTACCCGTGTACGCCACTGACACAGGTTACATTATTTATCACATTTTTAATTTTCAATATGGAAATATAAGTTGTGAAGACTATTTTCTTTTTAACAGACGTAGGCTCTAGAGTGTTCAACTTATTTTTTATTTTTTTTGGAGTATATCTATTACATTTCAAAATTGGTCGCATGGCCCAATTCTGCAGTTTTTGTAAGTATTGATTTTTCTCTTTGCTGGGGCATAATTATTGATTTAAATAGCAACAACTTCTAGAATAATATAAGATTTTTCCCAATTCTCTTCAAAGAATTAATTTTTGGAATTTAAGAAGAAATTAAGTCTACATGTTCATTAAAAGTCAATTTCTCATCCAACATAATGCCTAATTATTTAACTGTTTCAACTCTTGTAATTTCCTGGTTATTAATTTTAATACTTATATCTTAATTTGCACTTTTCTTCAATGTCTTACCAGTGCCTAAAATTATAAACATAGACTTCTTTACATTTAGGGACAAACTGTTTTGGCATTCCGGAATTCCTTCTATGTTCATAGTATTGTTTTGCGTAGAAAATAACCCCACAACCAAATGTATCTGAAATATATATATTTATTAATGAATATTTATATATATATATATATATATATATATATATATATATATATATATATATATATATATATATATACAAATCCGATATCAAAAAAAAAAGTTGCGTATATGGTACTTCATGTATGTATGTCATTCGATCTGAAGGTGATAGTCGAACTGCTCAACTGTAGCTGGAAAATTTTAGATCGAAGTAGCCAAATGTATAAAATATTATATAATATATAGGAAAATTTCGTAGTAAACAATAGAGATATGTGGCGATAATACATAAGTGAGACATCTATCTGAAGCCTTGAATATTGAAAGAATTGCACAATAATGCTTGATTGCAATTTAATTAATCGTAGAGAAATGCGTCTAAACTTTTGATGAAATTAT
Organism: Cynegetis impunctata; assembly: GCA_030704885.1. Lineage (NCBI taxonomy): Eukaryota > Metazoa > Arthropoda > Insecta > Coleoptera > Coccinellidae > Cynegetis > Cynegetis impunctata. The sequence continues at coordinate 209,490 of JARQZK010005100.1, read as the reverse complement.
TTGGAAAATTTATATTGGATACTCAATCATTGGGAGCGTTGTACGTTTCACATATTCCATATGAAAATATAGTCGGGGCGAACTAAATTTGAGCACGGAAAAATAGAAACCAGAACTAGCCCAACGGGAAATGGTTGGGGAGGTTACTAACATGAAAAAAAAATAAATGCAGTTACTGACCTTGGGGACTAACTTAAGGGAGGTAAAGTGAAAAAAATTCAAAGTCAATAGTTTGGATGCGTATTACGAGAAAATTTGACGTCGGAGATGAAAATGTTCAACAGCAAAGTTGTAGGTAATAAAAAGATCTTTCATTTTTGTTAAGGGTACTTTTCATCATAACCTCAAAATTAACGAGAAAATTGAAAATTTTCCAAAAAATAATAAAATATTCGTTTTTATATTATAACTTTTACAAAAATGATAAATTGTTATGAAACTTGGTGAAAAGATACCTTTATATATTATAAATAAACAAAAAAATTTTCAGAAGAAAATAATGGAGAACTTTTGATTTTGAATTTTAAAAAAAAAAGTCATTTTTTCAGACGAAAATTGTATGGTGGAAAATCATCGTAAATAGATTTTTCAAAGCTCATTTTGTTTGTTTTTTTGTCTACTTCTTGATGAATCAGAGACACAATATAGCTTCTATTCAAGAATATGCTAAAAAATGCAAAAATCGAAAAAAGTCAATTTTGAAAAAAAAAATTTTCAGTAATTGTTGATAATTTTGTTTAAATTTCAAAAAAATGTTAAAATTAATTTCACCAATCGATTCTACGTGAAAAAATATTTAAGAAACTGTATTTTGTTGTTAAAAATTACTCCAATATTCAGGGGTGGTAAAGGGTTGCTTCTGGAGGGTGAATAAAGTAATGATCGTTCTCATGCAATTTTCGGTTAAAATTGACGTTAAACAAAAAATTAGTAATCAATAAAAGTTGTAGATTTTGAAAAATTCTTCAAGTTTTGTAGAGGTCATTCTTACCATAACCTCAAAAAAAAAAATGCAAAAAATGTATTCTTTTACATTTTTTACTTTTTTAAACATTCTTATTATTTCTTTTCTCCTTATTTTTGTGTACTTAGTAGACAAAATGTGTGGTTGAATAAAAGTATTATAGTAATGATATTAGAAAACTTTAAAAATCAGAAAAAATATACGGAAAGATTAACGCGCATGATCAGAACTACAGACAGTACACCTATCTCTCAATCATAGAGGCTCTATGGGTATTTGTTATACACGAGGCTTTTATTTTCCGCCATACCATTGCTACGCAGATCTCTGCAGGAGTTGTCAAGAGTCTGGTAATTGTTGCAATATACAACAAGTTTCAGAAGATGTAAGCGATGGTGAAGACGAAGAGCCAAGTCCTCAAAATAATATAAACAATGAGGAAGTCGAAGATGATTTTGAAGAAGAGATGGAGTGTGAAGATTCGCAGTTTAGCGAAGAATCGGAGGGTGAAGAAGAAGAACTGATTCATGTAAATAAAAGAAAAAGATTAGTGTAGTTTGCAATGTGTATTTTAAAGATTTATTAATTTTTTTTCATAATAAAAAGTTCTTTTTTTTAAGTTTTGATCATATTTTAACAAAATAAATACATATTTTCCTCATGAACTTCCTATGAGTTTCCTCAAAATCTTGAACATTTTTTCCAAATTAAAGTTACAACTATAATACTTTTATTCAACCACACATTTTGTCTACTAAGTACACAAATATAAGAAGAAAAGAAATAATAAGAAAGTTTAAAAAAGTAAAAAAATACATTTTTTGCATTTTTTTTAAATTTTGAGATTATGGTAAAAATGACCTCTACAAAACTTGAAGACTTTTTCAAAATCTACAACTTTTATTGATTGCTAATTTTTTGTTTAACGTCAATTTTAGCCGAAAATTGCATGAGAACGAACATTACTTTCATTGCTCCAGAAGCAACCCTTTACCACCCCTAAATATTGGAGTAATTTTTAACAAAAAAATACAATTTCTTAAATATTTTTTCACGTAGAATCGATTTGTGAAATTAATTTTAACATTTTTTTGAAATTTAAACAAAATTATCAACAATTACTGAAAATTTTTTTTTTCAAAATTGACTTTTTTCGTTTTTTGCATTTTTTAGCATATTCTTAAATAGAAGCTATATTGTGTCTCTGATTCATTAAAAAGTAGACGAAAAACCAAACAAAATGAGCTTTGAAAAATCTATTTACGATGATTTTCCACTATACAATTTTCGTCTGAAAAAAGAACTTTTTTTTTTTAAAAATTCAAAATCAAAAATGCTCCATTATTTTCTTTTGAAAATTTTATTGGTTATTTATAATATATAAAGGTATCTTTTCACCAAGTTTCATATTATTTCATTAATTTTTATGAAAGTTATAATATAAAAACGAAAATTTTATTATTTTTTGGAAAATTTTTAAATTTCTCGATAATTTTGATGTTATGATGAAAAGTACCCCTAACAAAAATGAAAGATCTTTTTATTACCTACAACTTTGCTGTTGAACATTTTTATCGCCGACGTCCAATTTTCTCGTAATACGGATCCAAACTATTGACTTTGAATTTTTTTCACTTTACCCCACCCCCTAAGTTAGTCCCCAAGGTCAGTAACTGCATTTATTTTTTTTTTCATGTTAGTAACCCCCCAACCATTTCCCGTTGGGCTAGTTCTGGTTTCTATTTTTCTGTATTTTGATTAAAATTATGTTAGTTTGCCCCGACTAATAATATTATTTTTCAAGAAATAATCTGCTACGTTCCATCTGTGAATTAAATATACCTGTTCGAAGTTCATTCAAAAGATTTTTTTTTATGCTTTCGTCTAATTGGAAATATATTATTGATTATTTCATATTTTTGTGTATTATTAGTTTTTTTCAATTTGTTATTATATCGATTATATTCTATTTTAGCTCGTCTTTTTATCGTTATCAATATTTCGTATGTTTCATACCCTTCTTATTTTCAGAGATACTATGACGAACCGTGGTTTGGCTGTCTTTTGCTTTACATTAGTGATAATCTTGTCGACAGTATTGTCACAAGAAGAATGTTATAAACCACGACTGTTCACGAACAGAGCAATTTTGGATAGATATTTACGATGTCTCAAAGCAAAATTGAGCCCAAGGTGAGTGAGATGGAACTAATTTCATTTGATGCATTATATAGAACAGGGCTTCTCAAACTTTTTTCATTCACGGCCCATTTATGATTGCGAGTTTCCTGGCGACCCCATATAAATATAAAAGAAAGATAAATAAATATTTTTTGATGATATGCGAGGATGTATTGATATCTAGTTAGCCTAGACCAGTTCCCTGCATAAACAAAATATTGCGTTACCATAGCAACGAACAATAACTTATAAGTGTCAGTGTAAAGTTTGACGTCAAAAAAGTAAACCAGAGTTACGCAATAAATTAAAAGAAAAAATATGTCCACCGAAATTGTGAAAATCGAAAAATTGGAGTATCGAGCCATCATCAAGTATCTGTATTTAAAAAGGTTAAGAGGTAAGCAGATTTACGAAGATGTGCTTTATACCCTTGGTGAGCAATGTCCTTCGTATGCGATCATGAAAAATTGGAATGCAAGCCTCAAAAAAGGAAAATTTTCCATTGAAGATGATGACCGATCGGGAAGGCCAGTTTCTGTGTCAGTCCCCGAAAATATCGATGCAGTTCATGACATGATTTTAACAGATCGTCTAATTGGGCTTAAACGGATATCTGAAGCACTGAATATTTCATACGAACGCGTTGATCATATAGTTCACGTCAATTTGGATATGGGAAAAATTGCTGCAAAATGGATCCCCAAATGTTTGAATGTTGACCAAAAGTGTGCAAGGGTAGTAGCATCGCATTCGATCTGTGCTCGATTTGAAAACGTTGTAGACTTCTTAAACCGAATTGTTACTATGGATGAGACTTGGGTACATTTCAACGATCCAGAAACAAAGCAACAATCGATGGAATGGCAACACTCTCCGGTTCTCCAAGACCTAAAATTTTCGTGTCCAAAAATCTGCTGAAAAAGTTCTTGCTTCAGATTTTTGGGATTGCCATGGAGTAATCATGATTGATTTTTTGGATAAGGGTAGAACAATAACTGGAGATTACTATTCGACATTACTGACCACTCTGTGGGAAAACATTAGCGAGAAAAGACGCGGAAAGCTATCCAAAGGTGTTTTTGCAGGACAACGCCCCTGCACACAAATCTCATGTTGCCATGCAATAAATTCGTGATTTAGGGTTTTAATTACTAGAACACCCCCTTATTCACCAGATTTGGCTCCGTCCGACTATCATCTCTTTTCTCAACTGAAAAAAAGTTTGAAATGTCGTAAATTTTCTTCCAACGAGGAGGTAATAAAAGCTGTGGAGGTCTGGTTTGCAGAACAAGAAGAAACATTTTTTTTGAAACGTCTAGAGACGTTGCAGGTTCGCTGTAATAAATGTATACAATTAAGAGGAGAATATGTTGAGTAATAAAATATTTTGACATTGAAATTTTGTTTGGTTCTATAGTAGGCTAAGAATTTTTCAATATATCCTCGTATTCATTAGGTAACAATATACATATTCATATGAAAATATATAGTTTTAGAATTCGTTCAGAAACATACAAGTGCAGGTATGTGAGTGTGACTCTGTACAAGTACATTATAGATGTTATAAAGACCCGTATTTAAATATTTGACATTAACTTCTCTCGCGACCCCAGAAATTTGCTACGCGACCCCATTTGGGGTCGCGACCCATAGTTTAAGAAGGCCTGATATAGAAGACTCTTTATGGATTGATTGGGCCGATACATGATGTAAATTAATAATCATATTGAAAAAATGGTTACAAAAACAATTTACACATTTATTAATAATATACGTATCATGCACGTTTCGTTGAAACTTCACCTTCTTCAGATGCTAAATACAAACTAAATATATTTCTCAGTTATATGGAATACTTGTAATAAATAGATGGCAAATTGTGTAGAAAGGGTAAATGGAAGAGAAGTTACAAATAGTTAATAAAATAGAAAAAACCCATTCTAGTCAGGTAGTTTTTTGAAAAGATTCAAATGGGGGCTTGTAGTATAATCAATTTGGCTATTCCGTAGGAGACCTGAATGTTTGTATTCATTCACCTGTAATGATTCTAGAAAATTGAGTTTAATTCCCTTGCCTTCACTAACATCTTTTGAAATGATTGAGTGTGATAAAATGAAGTTAACCCCTTCACATCCAGGTGCATTTTAAAAAGACACTCTGACATACCAGACAAAAAAAAATTAAAAAATTGTGTATTATGATTACATAATGGCTCACATCTTCAACCAGAGTCAAATTATTTTATAAAACTCAAAAACAAAATGGCGGCATGCATTTAGATTTTAGGATTATACCGTAATATCCACATTTGGATATATATATATATATATAAAATTAATTTAACGATATATCTTTTGAAAGTAAGTACTTTATTCACATAAAAAAATATTTGTAACATTGATAAACTGTATTAATAATAATATTTATTTGTGGTATTCTTGGAAGTGTTCCACACAACATAGCCCTAGCTTATCTGGACACTCGATACAAATATTCCTTGTGAGTTTTCTTTGCTTATGTCTTCGGCAAATAACGCAAATTTTTCGCAATGCCCACTTTTTTCCATTTTCCTTTGGCAAATTAACCATAACATGTTCTTTTCCTTTTGAAGTCGAAGGACGATTATCCCTTAAAGAAGAATCCGTCATGTTGCGATAGCCTGCACTATATTTATGCAAAATGCCATTACAACACAATTTCATGTAATCATACATTGAAATTTGATAATCGTTTTTTGCATTACAATATAAAACCTTTGAGTTTAGAAGCATCAACATTAGTTGAAAGCCCACTTTTGTAAACTAAGTGTAGCTTTTTCGTAAAGAATTGTATGGTTCCAAATCTTGATCATCGGCGTCAACAGAACCCATATTCTGATTATAAAATTCAATATGGGCAGGTTTTTTAAACTGAACTAACTTGCCGCCTACCATGTAACGAGATTTTTCGCAAAACCCTGCAGTATGCTTACTTGTCAACAAGTATACATCCTTCTGGTCTTTATATCTAACAACCAGTTGCATATCTTTTCGCACAAAGCATGATTGGTACCTTTCTAATGGAAATCTAGTTAACTGAGCAGGAACTCCACGATTGCTTCTTATAGTTCCAGTCAAATAGGTTCCTTGAGTCAGTAGAAATTGCGAAAGCCGCACGGAAGTATACCAATTGTCCAAAATTATTTCTCTGCCACTATTCCGTACAGTTTGGGCTAAATGCACGACAATTCTTTCGGTTATCGAAAGGTTTTCTGTGCCTTGAATATGAGATACATCGAAATTGTCTTTTCCTATGTACAAACAGAAGTTCCAAGTATATCCTCGCAAATTTGGAGCGCTTGGGCACATTGCAAAAAGTTTTATGCCAAATCTACTTTTTGTTTCAATAAATTGGCGAAAGTGCAATCTGCCTTTGTAAAGCATTAAATGTTCATCGATAGCAAACACTGGTCCTGGGTCAACTAACGTCATGCAGTTCTCTTTGAGCATAGCCATGTAAACTCCAAGTCTGGTCATTGGAGCATTTTTTCTTGCTGCTGCGGGTGGAGAAAACCGAATGAACTTAAGTATAGAAAGGTATCTGTTTCGACTCATAATAGACTTATCGAAAACTTTTGGCCCAGCGCACAAAATGTTACTACTCCAGTAATCTGTGATGCGAGGGCACTTTACTAATCCAGTAAGAAAATGAAGTGCGAGGAAAACATACATCTCCTCTTTTTTGAGAATCTTCCACTGAACGCCATAAACTGTAAATGAATTTGTATTTTGCTGAAAGTACATTTCAGCTCTTCTGTTCGTCCACTCACATAATTTGGCTACGATATTTGGGCTTACAAAATATTCGAAACAATTGACTGGGTCTTTGCATTCTTCAAAATCAATGGGCGTGTGAAAATCATATTCAGAGGAAAAATGTAGTAAAGGTCTAGGAACTTGATCGGAAAAAGGATCACTCAAAACTTCCCAATCGTCCATGGTCACGTTCTCATAACCTTCGTCATCATCGGATTCTGAATACGTTTCATCTGTGTCACTCATTATTGAATTATCACTCAATACGTACTCCGGATCATTACTACTATCTGTAGAAAAATCCTGATCATCCATCATATTTAGGATTTTACAATAAAACAGCGTAAATCGACAATACAATACAATAAAACACACTTTCCCGCCAAAACTTAATTTAGAGACGTACACGACCGTATACCAGCTTGGTTAACTAGGTACTAACACCTAAAATATTCCTGTGAAATTATTTTATTAAAAAATTAAAAATTTTTGGTGAGGATGGCTTGTATGCCATACCAGTCGGATAATCTCATTACACCCTACATACCAGTTCCCTGCTCGATAATAGAAGCCCAAGATAATGATATCTATATGTGGATATTATGGTACCCAGCGAGCATATTTCAAATATCCACATGTGGAGTGGTGGATGTGAAGGGGTTAAATGAAACGGAGGATCCGCTACCAGAGGACATAATTTTAAAGAATCAGATAATCATCCAAATAAAAGGAGAAACCAAGGGCTTCAAGTAAATATCAAAACTTCACAGAAAAAACAATCAGTGCGAACAATCACAAGAAGAAACAGTGCGAAAGGTACAGGGAATAAGTGCTCTCAAATCGTTTATGAATCTCCTCAGCACTCTCCATCAAGACTATCCTCTCTTAGCAGTTCTTCAAAAGCATCAATATTTTCGCAGAATAGTACAAGTTCAGCTAGTTCTTTCTCAAATACAATCCAGCCACAATATCGCAACGAAATACCTAAACAAAATACCTAACTAAAAACGTTATTTTTATAGATGGGGTTGCCAGAAGAAATTTTTTTTTTCTCACGTAGCTACTATCTGAAAGGGTTGCTAGTCCAGTAAGAGATATTTCAATATCATTGAAGATAATTCGTTTAGGCGATTCCTATGTGCGTCTGGCTTTAGATTTTGATAAATGTAAAAGCTCAGTTAGTAAAATATTCAATAAAACTTTTCCCCTAATAGCTGACCGAATGGAACAGTTAATATATTTTCCACCAATCGAAGAAATTTGTAAAAAATTACCGATATCTTTTAGAAAAAAATATTCAACTACAGTGAGTATTTTGGACTGTATTGAAATAAGAATCGAAAAATCAATTGCAATGAAATAGGTTTTGACGTGGCCAGAGTATAAACATTGTGATACAATGAAATTTTTGATTTCATAAACATCAATTTTTTGAGATGTCTGAAAATCTGCTTAATCAATGTAAAAAAGGCCTTTAACTAAGTCGCGAAGTGCATTTGTAGTTGCACTGGAGCTTCACATTTCGCTGGCAATTTTGCATTGTTGGTGTTTTTTCATGGTTTCAATTTTCAGCGGACATTGAATTTTCAATAGTATGTTCTTCTGTTATGCGTTCTTCCATTATACATGAGATAAAAACTAAACAACCGGCTGTTTAACGTATATAAACACGAACGAAGCAAGAGCCCTGGCGCGACTCTGAAACTAAAGGCTGAAACACATTATTGAAACGTAATGTGCACTTACCAACATGTGATGCCGCACAACACACAAGCAATTAATTGTTCTTCGTTAATTTTTGTCAAATTTCTGCCCAAATTCAGTAAATTATAGGGTATCAACGTATGAACGTACGCTTTATTTGACAATTCCCGAGAGAAATCGGTTATTACCTAGAAACATACGGCGCCGAACACGTCGACTAGATCAGGTAGCGTGTGCCTGTATCGCATGACGTCGGGAGTTCATAGTGTGATTCTGGTCATATAAATTACTGGGATTTGATTTTATTCAACACGCGTCGCGTTTTGTCGGGTTGTATCACGTTTCAATAATGTGTTTCCGCCTATAAGCGCCCTGTAAACGATCAAACTTGTTTGTCAAATTTTAGGTGTTTGTCAAATTATTTGATAGTCTATGGCTTTGTTTGATGCGTTTGTCAAGCAATTCACGTGTTTGAAGTGTTTGATGAAAAATTGGATTGACGGCATTTTTGACAACTAAATTCAAAACCGTACTGCTCAATTTTCACGGAACGCGTCACGTCCATAGAGATATTACAGATAGAGGCGACAAGCCATAGGCCACTCTGTAAGTGGCAACGTCAGTCTCGAAACTCAGTGGGAGCGAAAGAGAGAGACGATCGCAGAGTTTTTCTGTCCTTGTGAAACGTATCAGACGTAAACATAGATAGACGTAACTGTCAGAGTCTAACCTAACCTTCAGATTCTCTCTCTCCCTCACCCGAGCTAACTTGTCGCCTCTATCTGTAATATCTCTATGGTCACGTCACGTCAACGAGAAAACCGTAACTAAGGAAGAATTTGACAAATTTGTTTGATTTTTGGTTTGATCGTTTATGCCATTGCTTGAAGAACACGTGAAGTTTGTCAAACAAGTTTGTCAAACAAATTTGATCGTTTACAGGGCGCTTAATACTTGAAAGATTCTTGGTGCGGCGATCTTGGATAGGTCGAATGACGTCACAGGCAAACCAGCGACCTTACACGTTCCCTACTAAAGTGAGAAACTTCAACAATCCATTTCTAAGTCATCTATCAATGGATTTTAAAAAAATTTCAGTGATTTATTAGTTTTGGTCTATATTTTAATAGTATTGAGTTAAATATAATATTTATAATAGCATGAAACTTCTCCATTGATATTATTTCTGGTAAAGGGATACGCCTAGCTAATCGCATTTTTGAAAACCTTGTATCTATCATCTTATCTATTATTATGGGGTTATAATTATTATATTAAAACAAGGGTTTATAATAACAATTTACACATTTATTAAATCACCTTCTTCAGGTGCTAAATGCAAACTGTACGTCATTCGTTATTTCATTCAATAAATATGTGAATTATTATTATTAACCATTGTTTTGATATATTTATTAATTTACATCATGTGTTGGCCCAATAAATCCAAAATTTATAATTATTATTAACAGAATTTCGTTTGATTATATTTTTCTCGATGTTAAAATCGATGTTCAAAACCGGGATATTAACCTACTAAACGATGTATCATACTATTGAAAGCTGCCATTTTTTGTTGGAATGGAAAAAAAGGAGAAACGAACTCAATTTTTACAACACAAGAAAGATTCACTAATTTATCTAATACTAATTTCGATATTAAGGAAGTGAATTTATTGCAAAAATGTTTCAAACACAATATACAACCAACTAATTCGACACGTCACTTCGAAAAGCTCGGCGTAGATACTGAAATAGCAGTTAGAAATTTGACGGTTAACCCACATGTCAAACACATAGCTTCTAATATCATAAAAAATGAATTTAACAAATACATCGCCAAATTATCAGAAATGCCCATTGTAAAATCAATCAAACTGAAAACACTCTCTAATGATGTCATATTCACCAAAGTTGACAAAGGTAATACAGTTATTGCTTTGAATAATGGTGATTATTTACGAAAAACTTTAGATTTTTTAAACTGCGGTAATTATAAAAGTTACTAAAACATGATCCAACCAGTAAATTTCAGAAAAATTTAAAATCAACCGTCGATAACACAAATATTCTTACACATAATCATCTTGTTAGTCGACAATTCATTTATTTGTTTGATATGTGTATGATATTATTTGTTGTTTCACTGGTACTCTTAGGCAACTCGACTGCTTTCAAACATTCATTAACTCTTTACACCCTAATATAAAATTTACTTTAGAGATGGAAAAACATAACTCAATGAACTATTTGGATTTGAAAATAACAAAAATGGATAACAAACATAATTTTTACATTTGCAAACCATCGAATACTGATAACGTCATACATAGTCTTTCCCTACATCCATTCCAACACAAAATGGCATAAATAAATACAAACATTCAGGTCTCCTACTTATAGCCAAATTGATCATATTACAAGCCCCCTTCTGAATCATTTCAAAATTACCGAACCTGACTTGCAGTTTAAAATGGGTTTTTTATATTTTATTAATTGTTTGCGACCATCCTTCCATTCACCATTTCCACACAATTTGTCATATATTTTTTCTCGTATTCCATATATCGGAGAAATATATATAATTTGCATTTAACATCTAAAGAAAGTGAAGCTACACCGAAACGTGCGTCATGCGTATATTATTAATAAATGTGTGAATTGTTCTTATAACTATTGTTTTGAAATAGAAGACTCTCATTCAATTATCATGAATATTTTGCTTCTTAAAAACGCTGACATACAGGGATATTTACACAAACCTATATATATATATATATATATATATATATATATATATTTTTTATATATATACATATATATATATATATATATATATATATATATATTTATATATATCTATATCTATATATATATATATATAGAAAGGGTGTCCCACCGGGAAAGAACGCGATCTGTATATGGAAAACTACACATAGGAAACTTTTGAAAATTTGACAGTATACTAATGTTGATAGGGGCAACTCGACTAAAATATTTTCAAGATGGTGGCACTTCCGGTTATACCGGAAGTAGATACCAAGTTGCTTATTTTAAATTGGATACCCTATATATTAATACATTTTTAGATTTAGCGTTTTTGACATATTTAGGTTTTTATGTCAAACATTACGATTGCAAGCCCTAATATAATTATCAATTGTTCCTATAAGGATTCCCGTATTACTTCCTTTGGAGTGGATTCCTTATTGAAAAAGACTAGCTTCAATAGATTTTGTATAGTATTTGCATAACTAATCATACAGGGTGTTCGAAAAAAAAGATCTAAAATAAGATTGAGAAAACTGACAAATATCAATTTTTTTTAATGGAAACCCCCCATTTTT
>JARQZK010005100.1:57500-192500 GCA_030704885.1 Cynegetis impunctata | reverse complement strand
CGAATTATTTGTGAAAAGAAATGCTGTTGGATCCCTTAACAACCATGACAACAGTTTTTAAATATTAGTATTTTGACAGTGTATAAATTTATTTAAAAATGGTATACTCGTATTTGTCATTTGAAGATAAAATTTTAATTAAATCTCTAAGAGTCAAGGGTTATGGTGCAAAACGGATTATCAAAACTTTCCCAGAGCGGAATTGGAAGTTAAGTACCGTTAGTTATTTTTTAAGACATTTACTTGAGACTAATGGTTCATTACCAATGAAGCCTGGAAGAGGAAGAAAGAAAACTGGTAGGAGTATCGAAAACATTGAAAGAGTAAGGACAATTCTTGATGCTGTCGAACCCGGAAATACAGTAAGTTCAAGGAAAATAACAAAAACTACTACTATTAAAAGATCGTCGGTAAGAAGAATTATTAAAATTGATTTAAAGTATCGACCGTTTAAAAAAATATACTGTCACAAATTCTCAAATGATGTCAGAAATAAAAGAGTAGAAAGATGTCAAGCATTGTTAAGAAGATTCAGGCGACGCGAAGATATTGAAAAAATTTGGTTCTCAGATGAAAAAGTTTTTTGTTTGCGCCAACCAAAAAATCCTCAGAACAACAGGGTATATTCTAATGTACAAAAAAAATCGGAAATACCACTGGAACATCTTCTGGTTCCCAGAGATCATTTTTCTAAATCAGTTATGGTATCTTTGGCTGTATCGATGCTAGGAAAAACTGAAATTTATTTTATTGACTCTGGAGTAAAAATTAACTCCGAAATCTATCAACGGGACATTTTACAAAATATGGTTCGAGAAATAGAAACAATTAACGACAACTACACATTTCAGCAAGATGGCGCACCTAGCCATACGTCAAGAAGTACTTTAAGATATCTGCAGGAAAATTGTCCTGACTTTATTGAACCAAACATGTGGCCTCCAAATAGCCCGGAGTTAAACCCCGTTGATTATAACATTTGGGGAACATTAGAAGAAAAAGTTTATGAGAACACTCGCATCAATACTATTGATCAGCTTAAAGAGAGAATAGTTTACTGTTGGCATCAATATAATCAAGAAATTATAAATAAGTCAATTGGACAATGGCGCCGAAGACTTCAAGCGGTTGTAAATAATCAAGGAGGTCATGTTCACAATAAGTTCATGTAAAATTATTGAAAAATATTTTTATTTCATATTTTCGCTGTGTTAATTTGTTATTTAATAAAACCCTATTACGCTGTATGGTAATATTATATTAAACAGATTTTTCGAAAAAAATACTTTTTAAATACAAAACCTGAAGTTTTTCGGAACATTTTTTTATAGATTCTTTTCCGATAGTTTCTTAATATTTTCAAATAATATTTGTAGTTTTAGAGTAAAACACTTAATTTTGCAACAGCCCCAAAAGCAATGATTAAAAATATTGCTTCTTACTTGGCTCCCCCTGTACATATTGATTAGATAATTTCTCTACAATTAAGAAAAGGTCTCCCTAATATTCACACAAAATTTCACCAAAATCCGGCAGATTAAAAAATAATTATTCAGAGACAAATTGGGTTCCAAATAAATTTGGCCCACAGTGTATATATATATATATATATATATATATATATATATATATATATATATATATATATATATATATATATATATATATATATATATATATATATATATATATATATATATATATGTATGTATAGCTTTCTCTCAGGGGTTGTTTCATAGTGTAGGTAAGTCACTGCTTGCAAACTTACAAAGGCGAATTCTGGGACAGCATTCACTGTCTGAATCCCATCTCTTCTTATTTTTTCCTTGAATTATTTGGTCTCACTCATCCTCACGCTGAGCGCCACGCACTCAACGGCAGATGTGCACCTGGGAACACACCTTTTTTCAATATGAATCAATTGAATATATAAAAAACTTTTTCTCACGAGTATTTTTGATAAGTTTCTTAAGTTTTTTTTTTTCATTTATGACGATGACCACCGGTGGATACGCGGTGCCAGTCAGTAAATTTACATTCTGGAACCGCGTGCCCACCGGTGGACACATCTTACTATTGCGATATATTTTATGCTATGCTAAAGTTGTGATAGAAATTCCCGGAAAAAAATATAATCTAGTAGTGTATCCGAAAAATAGACTTTATACGATATTTTAAAGTAATAAAGTGAACGAGAACAAGGAGCTCCATACGCCAGAAAACACACAAAGAGGGTGAACACTATCTGTATAGGTTGAAATTGCAGCATAAATTTATACAAAAACTGCAATGAATAAATACTTTCCTTTTCTATTTCTAGAAATAAAAAAAAATTTAGTTTTTGACTGTGAATTTTTTCACTTTGTCCACACAATATGCCCGACCGAAATACAAGTTAACTTGCATCTGGGACAGTACTTCAGACTCGTATATGAAAATCAGTAGATATCGTGGCCACCAGCGAACACTGGCAACTGAAACCAAACCTTGTTAGTGTCCACCGGTGGGCACGTGGTCCCTGAGTCAAACAGACAGAAATGTCCACTGGTGACTGGTGGGCACGCGGCGCTCAACGTGTTTAATGCACTTGCACATATGTATCCTCCCATCTGGCTGAAGGAGTTCATCCACATTACTCAAAAAGCCCACCTCTCTCACACATATTTGACGGAAAAAAAGGAGACACACGTGTTTCATTCCTACCTGAAGAATGTTTCAGGGAGGCGGCAGCTTGAGTTTGGGCTTAAGTCCTTCAGTCAGATCAGATGAGAACCTTTAATGAACAAGTGCACTAAGGATGGGTGAGACGGGATACTTATGGAACATAGGAAGTGTGGGTGAGGTTCAGAGAGTAATACTAGTCCAGTATTCGCCTTGTAAGTATGCAAGCAGTGACCTACTTAACGCTATGAGGAAATCGCTCAAAATAACTCATGGAAGATCAGTCGGCCCCGGGGTTCGAACCCGGGAGTACTCGGCTCACTAGCTTTGTGTAAATGAAACATGTACCTATCCTTTCTTTTTTATATTAATAGATATACGGAGGGAGTCACAGAGGTACTCAACCTGAAGAGTAGATGGCGCTTGTGGTTGTTGAGTGAAAATAATTCAAAGGTATTATCGGGCAGATTGAGTTAAGAACTACAAAATATTTTGTGAACATAAACGTAGTAAATTCAAATTTAGTTTTGTTCATCAAAGGTATCAACTTAAAAAATCTTACATTTGAAGACGATACGTTGTTAGGTGTTCGACATTCAACAATAGGGCATTATCCCAATAAGTTTCTGAACACGGATAAAATTAGTGTTCGTAGTGTGATACAATACTTTCATATGAATAAAATGAATTAAACTGTTTTTATTTCCTTACAGGTACGGTAAAAGAACGGCCACTTCAGTGACAGAGAAATTTGACCAGTACATCCCACCCATAGATACTTACTACAACGATCTTAACAGGATGTTAAAATCTATAGGCAATAAGTGAATAGATTAAACTTGAAACAATATTGAATTATAAACTATGCATAATGCTCTGACTGGGCTTCAGATTATTTAGTTTTCACAAACGTCAATAAAATCTAATAACGAAAAAGTTTATTTTTATTTCATTTTGTTTCTCAGAAACGATATAACAAATAGTTTTGTGTTAATCTAAAAATTTTGACATCGCTAGCTATTATTGATCGTATTGATTGCAACTTAGATTTTGAGGTTATCAATTTATCAATTTAAGAAAATTATGGAAGTAGGTTATAGGTAACTATATATATATATATATATATATATATATATATATATATATATATATATATATATATATATATATATATATATATATATATATATATATATATATATATATATATATTTTTATATATATATATATTTATAAATATATATATATTTATATATATATATATATATATATATATATTATATATATTTTATATATATATATATATATATATATATATATATATATTTTTAGATATATATATATATATATAAATATTTATATATATTTTTATTTATATATATATATATATATATATATATATATATATATATATATATATATATATATATATAATTATTTATTCGAATTGTTGTTGCCTGTGATTTATTTTTAATCTCTTAATCTTTAATCATAATTATTAGCAATAACAGGCTGGTTGAATCTTAAAAAACTCGATTTAATTAATAAGTTGACGTTTCACTACGACATTCATAGTTATTCAAAACTTTTGAAAAAAATTGAAAATTCTTTGACATTTATTGACTTAAAAAAATTGAATAGATAAGATTGATCTGTCTTGTTAAAAATTCTTTCGGATGTGGCTGTTCTTTGTTATTTATTACGTGCTATTCAGTATAATATAAACATTCAAAATTGTTATCATTAGAAGGCAAGGGAAACTACAGAAACCTTTACCTATGTAATGTTCGAAAATAATAATAATAGGGTACTATTTATTTAACAGAAAAGAAATTAGTCACGGGCAAATATTAAAAAAGTAGAGCAGAATTAACGGTATAGAACGTTTATATGGAAGCAGCCGTTGACACGTGTTTCGGACTCTTTGGTCCTCATCAGAACGGCGTAGCTAAGTATTGGATTGAAAATTTGGAGAAGAAAATAGTTTAATAAATAAAATCCTCTGTTATGGAAGAAAATCACTTATTTGTGGTTTATTGTTTCAACTCTCCGGTATGGGAGATTTGGTCAAACTTTGCCACGGAGGCGATTAATTCCATCCGAGAGATCTCAGAAAGAGTAAATTAATATTAAAAAAGAAAATTAGTTTTGGGAAAATATTAAACAAGTAAAGCAAAAATTATCGGTATAGTTCGTTTATATGGAAGTAGCCGTTTTTAATGAAATTTTTATAATAAAATCCTCTGTTATGGAAGAAAATCACTTATTTGTGGTTTATTGTTTGAACTCTCCGGTATGGGAGATTTGGTCAAACTTTGCCACGGAGGCGATTAATTCCATCCGAGAGATCTCAGAAAGAGTAAATTAACATTAAAAAAGAAAATTAGTTTTGGGAAATATTAAACAAGTAAAGCAAAAATTATCGGTATAGTTCGTTTATATGGAAGTAGCCGTTTTTAATGAAATTTTTATTTAGAATTTTATATAGTAAGTACCTTTTTTCATTTAAAAAAATTTGAAATTCTAAATAAAAATTTCATTAAAAACGGCTACTTCCATATAAACGAACTATACCGATAATTTTTGCTTTACTTGTTTAATATTTCCCAAAACTAATTTTCTTTTTTAATGTTAATTTACTCTTTCTGAGATCTCTCGGATGGAATTAATCGCCTCCGTGGCAAAGTTTGACCAAATCTCCCATACCGGAGAGTTCAAACAATAAACCACAAATAAGTGATTTTCTTCCATAACAGAGGATTTTATTTATTAAACTATTTTCTTCTCCAAATTTTCAATCCAATACTTAGCTACGCCGTTCTGATGAGGACCAAAGAGTCCGAAACACGTGTCAACGGCTGCTTCCATATAAACGTTCTATACCGATAATTCTGCTCTACTTTTTTAATATTTTCCCGTGACTAATTTCTTTTCTGTTAAATAAATAGTACCCTATTATTATTATTTTCGAACATTACATAGGTAAAGGTTTCTGTAGTTTCCCTTGCCTTCTAATGATAACAATTTTGAATGTTAATATTATACTGAATAGCACGTAATAAATAACAAAGAACAGCCACATCCGAAAGAATTTTTAACAAGACAGATCAATCTTATCTATTCAATTTTTTCAAGTCAATAAATGTCAAAGAATTTTCAATTTTCTCAAAAGTTTTGAATAACTATGAATGTCGTAGTGAAACGTCAACTTATTAATTAAATCGAGTTTTTTAAGATTCAACCAGCCTGTTATTGCTAATAATTATCAAGAGATTATATATATATATATATATATATATATATTTATATATATATATATATATATATATATATATATATATATTTATATATATATATATATATATATATATATATATATATATATATGTACAGTATGTCCACGGATGGGGTTTACAAGAGGACAAATGGACCAAAAATTGAAAGATACGAAAAAAAGTCACTCTTAAGAAACTTTTCTGCTTGTCTAGAAAAAACGATTCATCATAAGAAATTTTAATTTTTTTATACAGGGTGGGTACAAACTGCAAAAATGTTATTTTGCTTAAGAGTAAACATACCTTTTTTTGAGAGTTACGAAAAAAAGTCACTCTTAATTAACGTTTCTGCTTGTCTAAAAAATACGATTCATCATAAGAAACTTTAATTTTTCCATACAGGATGGGTACAAACTACAAAAATGTTATTTTGCTTGAGAGTAAACATAGCTTATTTTGAGTTATAAAAAGAGGTCACTTTTAATGAATGTGTTTTCTACACAACAAACCGAAGTAGAACAATTCATTAAAGGGTTTACCTATGTAAAAACTATTTCTCAAAAATTATTCGCTGGCACACCTCAAACAGGTGAACCTAGTGAAAAACACTTAAGGTGACAGGTACTTGTTGCCAATGTCTTTATTTAATGAAATTATTATTTGAATAGAAACGCTATCTACTGAACAAAGAGTTTTTATAATACAATGTTATGAGGATGGTCAAGTTTCATCCCGCTACGTCATGGAACAATTTACCAAGAAATTTGTAGGAATCCCAATAACTAGGATGGCAATCTGCAAATTAATAAAAAAGTTCCAGAGAACTGTTTCGGTTTTGGACATCAAAAAAAAAAAGAAGAAATACGACCATGATGATGCTGCTACGGTCTTAGTTCTTCAATCTGTTGAAGAAAATCCTATGACGTCCCTTAAAAATCGTGCTACTCAGTTGGAAGTTGTGAAAAAAGTGTGTCAAATTCAGAAGATCTTTAAAGCAAATATATTGTATCCGTATAAACCGCACTTTAATCAAAGATAGGAAGAGGGAGATGACGCGAAACGACTTGATTTTTACTTGTGGATAGGAGAAAAAATTTTGAGTGGAAATGTTGGTTTTTATAAATATATCATGTTTTCTGATGAAAGTACATTTTCTACCAATGGAACCGTTGTAACCCAGCACCTTAGGTACACATACGGGAAGACAATATTTAAAAAAAGTGAACGTGTGGTGCGCGATATCCATCCATGGCATCATAGGGCCATATTTTTTTGATAACACGTGCAATAGAATATCATATTTAGAAATGCTGGATACATTTTTCAATGATGAACTCGAAAATCTACCATTAAATTTTCAACAAAATATGTATTTTCAGCAAGATGGTTGTGCAGCTCATTTCGCTCGTGATGTTAGAGAATGGCTTGACCGCAGATTTGAATCGAGGTGGATTGGCAGGAATGGCCCAGTTTTGTGGCCCCCAAGAAGCCCCGACTTAACCTTGGCCGATATGTTCTTATGGGGCCGTTTGAAACAAATTGTTTTTGCTACCGCAGTACCAAATGTTATTGAAGTGCTGAAGGGCAGAATTATCCAAAAATAAAATTTTTTCAGTTTGTACTCACCCTGTATAATAAAAATTAAAGTTTCTTATGATGAATCGTATTTTCTAGACAAGTAAAAACGTTTATTAAGAGTGATTTTTTTCGTAAATTTCGAAAAAAGGTATGTTTACTCTTATGCAAAATAACATTTTTGCAGTTTGTACCCACCCTGTATAAAAAAATTAAAATTTCTTATGATGAATCGTATTTTCTAGACAAGCAGAAACGTTTGTTAAGGGTGACTTTTTTTCGTATCTTTCAATTTTTGGTCCTTTTGTCCTCTTGTAAACCCCATCCGTGGACATACTGTATATATATATATATATATATATATATATATATATATATATATATATATATATATATATATATATAATTATTTATTCGAATTGTTGTTGCCTGTGATCTATTTTTAATCTCTTGATAATTATTAGCAATAACAGGCTGGTTGAATCTTAAAAAACTCGATTTTATTAAAAAGTTGACGTTTCACTACGATATTCGTAATTGAAATTTCTTTGACATTTATTGATTTGAAAAAATTTTTGAAAAGACAAGGCGCTTTGTCTTGCTAATTATTTATTATATGCTATTCAGTCTAATATTAACATTCAAAATAGTTATCATTAGATGGTAAGGGAAACCAAAGAAACCTTTACCTACGTAATGTTTGAAAATAAAAATAATAGGGTACTATTAAAAAGCAGCCTTGTCTTTTCAAAAATTTTTTCAAATCAATAAATGTCAAAGAAATTTCAATTACGAATATCGTAGTGAAACGTCAACTTTTTAATAAAATCGATTTTTTTAAGATTCAACCAGCCTGTTATTGCTAATAATTATCAAGAGATTAAAAATAGATCACAGGCAACAACAATTCGAATAAATAATTAAATATTTCAAGCTGAAAATATGGCAATGACCCCAAACTTAAGCTGAGAGTTTCAAGTATTGTTCTAAACTGTAAGTACCCTTTTCTTAAAAGATTTGAAATTCTAAATAAATAAAAAATTTCATTAAAAACGGCTACTTCCATATAAACGAACTATACCGAT
Source organism: Cynegetis impunctata (assembly GCA_030704885.1). Taxonomy (NCBI): domain Eukaryota; kingdom Metazoa; phylum Arthropoda; class Insecta; order Coleoptera; family Coccinellidae; genus Cynegetis; species Cynegetis impunctata. The sequence goes on along the minus strand of JARQZK010005100.1, from coordinate 183,904 downwards.
AATTTTGCTCTACCTATTTAATATTTTCCCGCGACTAATTTCTTTGTTATTGTTTATTTACTCGTTCTTAGTTCTCGCGGATAGCATTAATCGCCTCCGTGGCAAAGTTTGACCAAATCTCCCATACCGGAGAGTTCAAACAATAAACCACAATTGTGTGATTGTCTTCCGTATCAGAGGATTTTGTTTGTTGTACTATTTTCATCTTCAAATTTTCAATCCAATGCTTGGCTACGCCGTTCTGATGAGGACCAAAGAGTCCGAAACACGTGTCAACGGCTGCTTCCATATAAACGTACTATACCGATAATTCTACTCCACATCTTTAATGTTTTCCCATGACTAATTTCTTTGTTGTTAGATAAATAGTACCCTATTATTTTTATTTTCAAACATTACGGTAAAGGTTTCTTTGGTTTCCCTTACCATCTAATGATAACTATTTTGAATGTTAATATTAGACTGAATAGCATATAATAAATAATTAGCAAGACAAAGCAGCCTTGTCTTTTCAAAAATTTTTTCAAATCAATAAATGTCAAAGAAATTTCAATTACGAATATCGTAGTGAAACGTCAACTTTTTAATAAAATCGAGTTTTTTAAGATTCAACCAGCCTGTTATTGCTAATAATTATCAAGAGATTATATATATATATATATATATATATATATATATATATATATATATATATATATATATATATATATATATATACATTTCTTTCTGGGTTTCAACTCTTTTTCCCAACCGATGAATTCTGTGGCGACTATTTGGTTCGAATTGCATCTCAACCTGCTATGCGATGCACTACCCCTTACATCAGCTTGACCAACATAATGATAGTCTGATGTAGATGTACTGACGGGACTCTTGGTAGGTGATGGATGCGCTTAGAGAACTGTCTAGTCTACAGCGAAGCTTACAATTTTGTTTATAGTTGAATTTAGGAAATCATTACTATGTATAAGACGAAACATTGGTGGTAAGATGGAACCTTGAGGCACATCGACGTTAGAGGAAATAATATTTTTAGTGTAACATCGCAATTCAGATAAGCTTCGTAAACAATTACTCAAACCTCTATGTTGAGAAATCTATGTTTGACTATGTTAAGTTTCAGGCATTTTAAGAAATCCGCAATAAATGAAATGCTTCAAGATAGAACATAATGCCAGAGATTATTTTTGTTGCTAGTGGCTTGACAATTTGTCAAACCTAAACTATATTGTTGTCATTTCTATTTCCAGAACCATCTGGGTATTTGAATTCACATGCTGAGATCATTGTTATGTTGGCCTTAGGCAATAATAATACACAGATTACATTTTGACACTTAGACTTTAATTCAATATAATTATGAAAGTCTCTCATAACGATCGGTCAGAGTGATGAATTATTGGAGATTCTCCGCCATCGAGTTATCCTCTTGTTCATATATAAGTCTGTTTAGTGATTATCCTCGTGTCTCGACCTTTCCAAGTCATCCGAGTAAGCAGTTTTAGTTTGTTCATAAACTAGGTAATATAAAATATAACAACCTTCTTAATATTTGACACAGACCTACTTCCAGTACATCATGAATTATTGCAGAAGAAGGGAAGTGACAGGTAGTTGCGAACGCTAGGATAATCATTGTTTATGGAAACACTGGAAAAACTATTCAAACCCGACTCTGCACAGTTGCAGATGAAAAAATTTATACATCTAATTTCAATAATGAAAAATGAATTACACACTTTTCCTTAAATAATAATATAGACAAATAATTCCGTTTTGACTGATTTTATTCAACTTATATGATTATTAACAGACTGCCATTAAAACTAACATAATATAATAATGTATAAATATAAATAATATATATTTTTTTAATTCGATATTTTTTTTTCATAGAATTCACTGTCCTGTGAATTGAACTTGAGTGGTTTTATAGAGCTTTCTCATGAAAAAAAATGATTTCGCGTTTAACTTTTCTTTTTCGAAGGTGGAAACAATAAATCTCAGTTTACAATATGTTAACATGATCTATTTTCTGATTATATCTCTCTAGTCTAGACAATGTTTTTCTTTAATCTATCTTTTTTTTTAATCTTTGCTATCTTAATGCACTATGTCTGCTATTTATAGATGAAAAAAAAATTCCGCCAACCGATTTGGTATCTCCCTGATATTGTTTTTATATAAATTGAACCGAAAGTCAGTATGAAACAATCGATATTTCTGCCTTATAACTGAAGTTCAACAAAAATGTATAAAATGATAGTAATTCTTGCAATATTTCTATTTGCGTTTTCCACTGTTGCATCAAGTAAGTTTTTTCAATTCCTTTTTGATTGAATTTTTTAAATTTATTGTGTTGTTAATATAACCGTAATCCACTTTCAACACTTACTGTTATCCAATAGTAAACTTTAATGTTCCTTCGGGAAACCTACAGGAAACGATATTAGCAATAATAACAATAAATGATACTTTGCGTGAATTTCATTTGTGAAAAAAAATGATAGCAATTCTTGCAATATTTTTATTTGCGTTTTCCACTGTTGCATCAACTGAGTTTTCTTATTTTTTTTAAAATTTATTTTGTATCATTTGTATCATAACAGTTATGAACAGTAACTAACATTTATTGTAATCCAATAGAAAACATTAATGTACCTTGTTTCTAAAAACCTACACGAAACAATATAAGTAATAATAACAATGAATGATATTTTGCATGAATTACATTTGTGAAAAAAATAATGGCCGTTTCAATTTCTTGAGTTCTACAGACAATTATCGAATTTTATGACAAACTCAATATTATGTAACTAATTTTTAATGATACATCGATGAATTTTTCAAAATGTCATATCTATCTATCTATATATATATATATATATATATATATATATATATATATATATATATTTATATATATATATATATATATATATATAAATATATATTTATATATATATATATATATATATTATATATATATATATATATATATATATATATATATTTTGAATTGACTACGTTTATTATCACAAAAATACTCTGGAAAATATAACACTGTGATTGCAATTTCGGTCACTAGACCATCATCAGGTAGATTGAGTTAAGAATCTGCCCGATGATGGTCTAGTGTCCGAAATTGAAATCGCACTATTATATTTTTCAGAATATTTTTGTGATAATAAACGTAGTAAATTAAAATTATCACGTAGTAACAATCAACTATTTATAAATATATATATATATATATATATATATATATATATATATATATATATATATATATATATATATATATATATATATATATATATATATATATATATATATATATATATATATATATATATTTATATATATAAGAACAACACGAACTACAAAGAGAAACATTCAGCTAGCATATAAGAGACTGAATGTTTCTCTTTGTAGTTCGTGTTGTTCTTATTTATTATGTTACTTAATTTTAAATCTTGACCACGTTCCATGTCTATCTCTTGAAAAAGTCCACAAAAAACGGACGAAATATCAAGAAATAAAGACTGAGGATATAAATCTTGGTATCTGACCCCTCTCTCGATAAACTTTTTTTTATAAATTCAATAATAGGGTCGATAAAAAAATTTTTCCTTATATATATATATATATACATATATATATATATATATATATATATATATATATATATATATATATATATATATATATATATATATATATATATATATATATATATATATAGAGTAAATTGGGTGAATATGCCGCGCTGGGTAATACGCCACAGTTTGATATTTTAGTTCCAAATCAACATTTGGCAATAATATCCGTTCAGCCATATTAGTGCCAGATAGAAAACACGCGTAAATCATTCACAAATCGAATATATCAGTTTGTTAGTGAATAACGTCGATATAAAGGTAACCACCGTGTAAAATATTTTCTAATGTTGAGTTATATATAGTCGTGAAGGAAGTTCTAAGTAGATATCTTCAATTTTAATAGGAGTATGCTAAAGATTGATTCAAAACTTTACTTTTCTTTGGCTGAACACTCCGTTATAGGCATAATAAATATGTGTTTTAATTTTATTTGTCATAAGATGCAATATGGGGTATTATGCCTCATCATTTTTTTTCTGATGAATCAGAATATTGTGGATAATCCCGTGGATACTATTTTGATCAAAAAGCTCCAAAATGTGATTGGCTGCAATGTGTGAAATTTAATCATTGGGTTCACGAGATATGTACTCCATCAAACATATATTGTGCAGATTGTGTTCCAGATCAAGTACTATGTACCTATATAGTTCTGAAGACATAAGATATAATGATATCTATATGTTATGTAGTAAGAAAGAAAGTTTTTTTAAAATTTCGTATAATAGTTTATTTCCTAAGAGAATAGCATGTTGCCATATTACCTATCGTATGGTGCCATATTACCCATGATATGGGGTAAAATGGCAACAATCTATCTTTGTGCATTTTTACTTGCAATCTTTTGCTGTGTGGGAATATGGCAACGAATGACTCTGGACGGATACATATATTGTGTAAGCTCTAACGTGCAGCCAACGTCTTTCATTTAGGCGCGTTGGTTATTAGAATGTCAGCATTTGAATTTTATGTTGCCATATTACCCCACTTTACCCTATATATATATATATATATATATATATATATATATATATATATATATATATATATATATATATATATATATATATATATATATATATATATATATATATATATATATATATATATATATATATATATATATATATATATATATATATATATATATATATATCTTATTGTATATGCTGTGAGTTCACAAGACTTTAACATTCTATTACAGTGCTTCGAATGAAGGGAATGTGTCTTTTGGAATTATTGAAATTTTTTCTCTACTATCGCCATTTTTATGTAGTATTTTCACGTATCCTCATGGTTGTCCAAATTTTGTTGCACTTCTAGACCAACATTTCTATTTGAAATGAGATGATGTAAACAAACTGACCCTAAATACAAATCATTGCTGCTCATTGTGAGCTTGATGGAAAAAAGTATTCTATTGGCATTATTTTAAAATTATACATCGGATAAAATATGTACTTTTTGAAACTATTCAATAAATTCATTTGTTGCAGGGAGTAGTCATTGTGAAATAGTTGGCCAGTTGAAACCAGATCCTAGACATTGTAACCGCTTTTACCAGTGCACCGAAAAAGGATGGAAGTCGTTGAGATGTAAATCGAGGACATATTTCAATCCTGATAAAATGGTTTGTGACTGGGCTAAAAATGTACATTGTGGGAGGAGATCTGTCGAAAGTATCCAATCTGATTGTGAGTAAATACGTTTAATTGCAACTTATTACCCTCATTTGTATACATATGAATAAACAGAAATAAGTTTTAAGATTTAGACTCATAAAATCATTGTTATATATATATATATATATATATATATATATATATATATATATATATATATATATATATATATATATATATATATATATATATATATATATATATATATATATATATATATATATATATATATATATATATATATATATATATATGAATTATTCAATTCGAAGGTTTTCATATATTTTGATCTTTGGTTATTCACTATTTGCAATATATTTGTGCCCATCTAGATTTCCATGAAAATAATTGAATCTTTGCAGTGGAACCTTGTGACCAGGTTGGCCAATTGAAGCCAGACGCCGAAAATTGCGACCTTTTCTATCAATGCACAAGTGATGGATGGGTTTCTTCGCAATGCAAACCATCTACACTTTTCAATTCCAAAACATTGAGCTGTGACCTACCTCCGAATTTTGAATGTGAAATAGTTATTTAATAAACTAGTTTATTAATGACAGCGATTAATGGTTGAGATATTTTCACTTAATAGTTAATAGTTCGAGACCATTAATCGCTACATTAATAAACGAGTTTATTACAAGATTTTTCCGTGGACCTCATCATGAATTGAGTATAAATTCTTGATTGAAATAAATTTTTATTTTGCATAACAGATACATTTGACACAATATCAATTTCTATGTTCATTTCGATATATTTTTATTTATGCTCCCGATGGAACAATTTGAGAAATTCGTAGATGGGATAAAAATTTTTTTCCGCAGTTTCTACTTTATTTTGTATAGTTAAATTTTTCGATTTGAATTATGAATTCCTTTTCTCTGTGGAATAACAGTACAGATACAGAATAATTCAACTATTCCATGCTGAATACTTCTGTATTTGGTTGACCATGACAATCATGCATTAAAATAGTAGAAATTGTACAATAAATGGATCATTAATGATCTATTTCGTGTACGTTAAAGTAAGCTTTTATTGAGAGGTCGACGGAAAAGGTTAATTAAGTATTGCGACTTCTTTATGCATTTTAATCAAAATTAAGTAATAAAGTGTATTAAATTTTTGTTGAATGTAACACTATGCACTTATCAAGTAATAAAAATTCATTGAAACATCATATATTTTCATTGTGTTAATAGTTAATAAGTAAAAACCGTATGATGAAAAGATCATTTTAAAACTAGATTGGAGACCTTCAATTATGGACAAAAAAAGGAAATCACAATGGAACGTTTACCTTATACGAAAATTTTCTGAGGTGTTCTTGGGACAACACCTATTATTTTTTAGAAACGTAAGCTTTATTTTTATACTTCACAAATGCTTCCACTTTTGACCTTAGCATTCACCAAATTTCTTTCACACTCCTGAAAGTCTTCATACGCTTTAGTGTAAGCAGCGCTTACACTATATTATATTATAATATATAATATATACTATATTATATAGGTATTTATAATTTTTTCAGAGGGGTAAAAATATGGCCGAAAACGGATAATGTGGCTTGCGCAAGCCACTCCCATTTTGGACACTTTAACAATAAGCATTATTTAACCATATTAATTAGGCAAATTGATGAATGAAAAAATTAAGGCACTTATTGGATAGTTGAATGAATAATAATCCGGTGGCAATAAATTTTTATCACGATTTTTCAGTTAGTTATGCTAGTTAATTATTAATTTTTTTGGGCATGGATATGAAAATTGTAAGTCTTATAACTGTTCAACTATAGATCTGAGATTTTTTTCCTTTCTTGGAGCTATTTTTGAAAAGCTTCAGAATAGATCCTTGTTAAAAAAATTTGAAAATTTAATTTTTCAGTTTTTATCAACAATTGACGTAGTTGCAAAATAAAAACGAATTTTTTATAATAATTTCAATCAATACGTTTTATGATTATCAGAAACTGCAAAAAAATAACATTTTTAATTCTCATATCTTACTGTAGGAAAAATTATTATAAACAAATGCGTTGTTCATAGGAGAATTGAAAAAAAATTATTTATGAATATTTAACTTTTTTTTCATTTGGAACTACGTAAATTATCAATAAAAAACTGAAAAATGTAATTTTAAAATTTTTTTAACGAGAATCTATTCTGAATCTTTTCGAAACTAGCTCCAAGAAAGAAAAAGAATCTCAGAACTATAGCTTAACAGATATCACACTTGCAATATTCATGTTCAAGCAGTAAAAAACTATGAATTAATTATTGCATATCTTATTGAAAAATCCCGATAAAATTTTTTTGCCAATGGATTATTTTTCATTCAACTATCCAATTAGTGCCTGAATTTTTTATTTCTCAATTTTTGTTTTTAATATGATTAAATAATGTTTATTGTTAAGGCGTCCTAAATATGCGTGTTTTGCGCAAGCCAGATTAGCTGTTTTCGGCCGTATTTTTACCCCTCTGAGAAAATTATAAATATTTATCCTACAGTTTCAGGGGTTGAGACTTCATTATAGGAAATTTTCTCCTCTTTTCGAATCTTTTTTTAGATATCATAAATCTCAATTTGTTATTTGCAGAAAACCAAACCCCCTCTTTTTATCTTTCAGTAAATTGTTTATAACTTTTACAATTTTCGCGAGTTGAACTTAATTTTTGCAAAAAATATCTACATTTCATTCCAAATCGAATGACACCTTACTCATATTTTTACGATACTGCTGAAAGAAGCACTTGTTGACTAGACTATATATGACAGACTAGTAGATTTTAATATGATAATGTTAGTCAATTAAATTCAATTTTATGGTGGATGTATTTGACAAGATTATTGTATAAATCGATTATTGTATAGGTGTATATGTTACATTTAAGGTTTGTGTACCATATCTTCTGATATGTCCAGCATTACTTATGATAATACGTTTGCAGGTTGTTTGTGATTTTTATATCGAGTGCTGAAGAAGGTGGATGTACCACCGAAACGTACAATTTTATGCATTGATTCTTTTATAATAATTAATTAAATTAACCTATCGGAGCTGAACTTTTATTGTTCCTGTATATATATAAATATATATAGGAACAATGTCCAAATCGGCAAAAACTTTCATATATGGGATTACTCTTGACATAGAACAAAACTATATTGGCAAAAATTCAGTTAACATGTTTCACATCTTCAAACTTTGAGCTAGGTAGTGACAGAGAGAACTAGGAGCGCAAATACATCAAACCGATAGCAAAAGATGTGGAAATTAATAATAAACAATTTATGCTAAATTTAGCCTTGAGAGGCTGTTTGGACCGCTCATGAATTAAAAGAACCAGAAGATTTTTGCACAGCAAACCCACTCAAAATTGAATTCATCATCATCAATAGTGCTAAGTGCTAAAGCCCTACAGGGCCTTGACTTTCTCCAGCCTCGTCCACCATCCTTTCCGGTCTCTGGCAAGGACCTTCTAGTCAGCTGCACCAATTTTTCTGGCATCCTCAGAAACGCCGTCTTTCCATCTCAGCATTGGTCTCCCTCTGCTTCTACTGCCAGTTGGTATGGCCTCAAAGTTTCTTCGCGTTGGCACGTTGTTGTCATAGCGTGCTACATGGCCTGCCCATCTTAACCTGCCAATCTTGATTGTTGTTATTATGTCTCTGTTTCCTGACCCTCTGTATAAGTTATAAAGCTCAAAATTATATCTTATTCTCCAGACGTTATTCTCTTGGACAGCACCATAAATCTTTCTTAAGATTTTTCGCTCAAATATTGATAGTAACATCTCGTCTGCTTTTGTTAGGGTCCAGGTTTCCGAGCCATAGATTAGAACTGGTACAATTAACGTCTTATAAATTCTGATCTTTGTGCTTCTCGAAAGACTTGATTTACGTAAGTATTTTGACAGCCCAAAATAACAACGATTGGCAAGCATTATGCGCCTTTTTATTTCTTTGCCGACATCATTACTCGGGTTTATCAGGGCTCCGAGATACACGAACTCGTTCACTGCTTCGATGTTATACTCTCCAATTGTGATATTTAGCCATTAACTTTGCATTTATTTGTAGTCCCATATTTCTTGCGGCATTCTCAAAATACACAAAGATTTCTTTTGCTTTTCGAAGAGTTCTAGAGGCCAGGTCAATGTCGTCTGCATATGCTTGAGCCTGTGATGATTTATTGAAGATAGTACCTCTAGTATCCAGTTCAGCATCTCGAAATACCTTTTCCAGTGCTATGTTAAACAGGAGACACGCCAGCGCGTCACCCTGCCTCACGCCTGCAGTTGTTTCAAATGAATCTGAGGTTTGATTCTGTATTTTTACGTGGCACACAACTTTTGACATTGTCATTTTTGTCAATTCAATTAGGGTTTTTGGGATGTGTAGCTCAATCATAGCTTGGTATAACTTTGGTCTTAGAATGCTATCATAAGCTGCCTTAAAGTCAATGAAGAGGTGGAACGTGTCGATATTGTATTCGTAGCACTTCTCGAGCATCTGGCGTAATACGAAAATCTGGTCTGTTGTCGATCGACCAGATCGAAATCCGCATTGGTATTGTCCGATTCTAGGTTCTGCGTACGTCCTTATGCGAGATATCAGGATATCAGACAGTATTTTATAAGCAGTGTTTAGTAGTGTAATAGCTCGATAGTTGCTGCACTCCAACTGATCACATTTTTTGTGTAAAGGGCATATAACCCCAACGTTCCACTCTTCTGGCATTCGTTTTTCACGCCAGACTTTTCGGATGACTTGTAGCATGGTTTCTTCCAATACTTCTCCACCAGCTTTGATGAGTTCTGCTGTGATAGTATCTTTTCCAGGAGCTTTGTGGTTTTTCAGCTTCTTTATGGCATCCTGGATTTCCTGCAAGTTCGGCGGTTCGACTAGGTCATTATTCAATTCTTTTAGCTCTTCTGCTTCTTGGTTATCTGAGCCTAGAAGTTCGGAGAAATGCTCCACCCACCTGTTGAGTATTTCCTCCTTATTGGTAAGAACCTGTCCGTTCTTGCTCTTACAAATATTTAATTTTGGTTTGAACTCCTTTCTTATATTGTTAACCTTCTGGTAAAACTTTCTTATTTCCGACTGATTTTTGAGTCGTTCTACTTCATCCAAGAACTTTTCTTCATTTTTTTTTTTTTCTTTATGCATCCTCTTTTCTTGTCTTCTGAGATTCTTGTAAGTTTCTTCTGCCTCTCTTGTTTTCCGTTGGTGTTTTCTTTGGTAAGCTTTGTTCTTTCTATCTGTCACTTCCTGGCATTCTTCATCGAACCAGTCATTTCGAGGGGTTTTACTCTCATCAGGGGCGTATTCAAGGGGGGTACTGGGGGTAATTCCCCCCCCCCCCAGAAGAGAATTTGCAACACTAAATCTTCGAATGAAATTGAAAATATAAAATATATCAAACATTGTACGAAAACTAATGAAAAAGGTTTTTTCATATTATTTGATATTCCAGGTAGCATATAAAAGAAATAAATAAACAAACAAAATTTATCAGAATAGATAGATCCTAGATAGATCATACCTAGATCAGTGAACAGCATGCGAAAGTTTATGTGGTTGCATAAGTAAATTCAAGTAAATTGGTGTTTGCGCGCGATGCTTCGGCTTCACTCATTCAAAAGCAGGGGTGCGGGCTGCTGCATCGTTTGGTCCAAATTCTTCAATACAAATTATGAAAATTATACAAATTCAGAACTTTTGTTATACATACTCACGATTATGGAAAGAATTCCGCCGATGACGATTTCTAATCTGCAGAAATAAAATCCACTGAATTTCGATTAACATCCGTCGAGTTCTATGTTTTATGTGAATTCCCTACATCTGGTAAAACCTGAAGTGACGTACATACGTTATATCTAGGGTTGCCATCACCTAAATTGCCGATGCCGGACAAAAATTTCAAAAACCCCGGACATTTCTGTGAAATTTTGTGAAATTTCTGTGAAATTTTGTTTTTTTTTGAATAAAATAACACATCGTTTATATTTAAATTTTTTCATTCATTTAAACTTTAAACCGATTGTTTGACATATAAACAGAACAAAAAAAATAATTTTTGGGAGATCGAAAATCAAATAGACTAGATTCTACATTGTAACAGTAAATTATAGGCTAGGTCATCTAGTTCAGTTAGATAGGTTAGGTACCCAAAAGTCTGAATTATTTATTAACTATAAATCAAAAGTAAGTAACAAGTTTTGATTTTAACGAGATCAAGTTCCTTTTACTAATTCAACTTAACTTGGAATTTATCAGACTTGCCGATTTTGCCCAAAATGTCTTTATTTTTCATCATCAATTTGTAAAAGTCGGAGCTACTCAAGTCATTAAAATTAGACTCTATTTTGATCAGAGAAGAAAACGTATGTGTATTTAGCAAGTTTCTCCCCTTCCTCCATTACTGCGACCCTAGCATTGTGAGCTGGTATAAGAAAATAATACTATGCAATTTTGAGCAGTTTAGAATATAGATGTTTCGAAAAAATTCGGCCACAACTGGTTTGCATTTAATAGCTCATTTCCGTCAGTGACACTCAAGTTTCACACACCCGGACAAAAAATTTGTCCGGGTTTTACCCGGACATATTTTGGAAGCCCCGTCCGGACGACCCCCGGACGCCCCCTAAACTAGGACAAATCCGGGGAAACCCGGACGGATGGCAACCCTAGTTATATCTGATATGATGCGCATTTCTTCCAGTTCATAGTTGAGACTTGAAACTTGAAATTGCTGATTTCTGAGAGATTATTAAGTGAAGAAAGATTTTATAAATTATAGTGAAGTAATATTGTTAATTATCACAAAAATAGTTCGAAAAATATAACACTGCGATTGCAGATGTAAGCGCAAATCTATAATTATGTATTCAGTTCTTCTGAATACTCAATCTGCCCGATGATGGTCTAGTGACCGAAATTGCAATCGCAGTGTTATATTTTTCGAAGTATTTTTCTGATGATAAACATAGTAAATTCAAGTTTTGTTTTTGTTCATCATGTTAAATTATCACCTAGTAACGACGGATTCCATCAAATATTTGATATTGTTAAGTTTACAGGTGAGTTTAGTAGTAAGAGTCAATAACCAACTAACATCCAATTCATATACTCTTTTCACCTGATGTGATCTTTTTCACCTTTCTGATATTTTTCCTTCAAATTTTGAATAGCCTTTTTCTAGGGTTTTCATATTTTTTTTCTTGAGTTATATATATATTTTATTTCTTAACTTTTATGTATATTTTATATCTTCACATTTTATGATGAATATTGTATGTACATGTCCTCGCAATTATTTTATATTTTTTTGATGTAGAATAAAATTGTTGAATTATGGATGAGCTAAAATCAATCAACACCCCTCCTTTCCCCGCTTTCGCTTAAGCTTATAAATAGTTCAGGTCAACTCCCTAAAACTTGCGACTACCCCCCAAACTCAATATCTGGATACGCCACTGACTCTCATAGCTCAGTATGTTCTCGGCTGCTCTCTTAATGACATGGCTAACATGTTGCCACATGGTGTTCACTGGCTCATCATCCCTGATGTTTATATTCTCTTCAAAATAGTTCTTGTACGCATTGAGTGTTTCTTCGTCTTTCAGGGCATCTGTGTTGTATCTTATTTGTTTACTTCCTTTGGCCTTTTTCACGTTGGAAATTTTGGCTCTTAGTTTCGCACCAATCAAGTAATGGTCCGAGTCAATGTTTGATCCCCTGTACGTTCTAACATCCATGAGATTAGAGAAGTGTCTGCAGTCTATGAGTACATGGTCGATTTGGTTTTCAGTTTCTCCATTAGGGGATACCCATGTAACCTTGTGTATTCTTTTATGTTCGAACGTTGTACTTCCCACTAGCATGTTCTTTGAAGCCGAAAAATTAATAACCCTGTTTCAATTGTCATTACTTTCATAATGGAGGCTGTGTCTACCAATATGCTCTTGGTATATTTCCTCTTTGCCAATCTTAGCATTCATTTCACCGATAATTATCTTAATGTCGTGGGCTGCTATTTGATCGTAGGCACTTTCCAACTGATCATAGTATAGGTCTTTATCTTCTTCTGATTTGTCTTCAGTAGGTGCATGTACATTAATTATACTGATGTTGAAGAATTTTCCTTTTATTCTAAGCACGCACAATTTCTCATTAATAGCTTTAAAGCCTATTACTAGCTGCCTTATTCTTTTCATCACCACAAAGCCAGTGCCAAATTGATGTTGGGTGGGGTGATAGCTGTAGTATAGATCAAGGTTTTTCTTATGCATGACTCCGTTGCCAGTCCAACGCATTTCTTGTATTGCAACTACGTCAGCTTCATATCCTACTATTTGTTCCTCCAGGAGTCTAAGGGACGCATTACGGTATAGGGTTCGAACATTCCATGAAAAGAGTTTAAAGTCATTATCCTTTAAACGGTGCTTAGGTCGTCGTCGATCGGTCAATCCGGCTTTTTCTGCTTGAGACTTCCAACAATGTTTTTTTACGGAGTGGGTTGTTAGCCCACTGCCAACCCCCTTTTCGGAGGGTCATTCCATCCGCTCTCGTTCGTCCACCCGGGTTGGTTACCGTGTCTCCAGTTGGGTTACTCAGGTTAACAGAGGGCACCAGCGTGTAGGTGAGAGTCGGGTTTGAGCAGCAGAGGCTAGGTGAGACTATCCGGAGGCGGTCTCATATGTTCGCTTACTACCCCATTTACCCCCCATTGATTTTTATATCGAGTGCTGAAGAAGGTGGATGTACCACCGAAACGTACAATTTTATACATTGGTTCTTTTATAATAATTAATTAAATTAACCTATCGGAGCTGAACTTTTATTGTTCCTGTATATATATACATATATATAGGAAGAATGTCCAAATCGGCAAAAACTTTCATATATGGGATTACTCTTGACATAAAACTAAACTATATTGGCAAAAATTCAGTTAATATGTTTCACATTTTCAAACTTTGAGCAAGGTAGTGACAGAGAGAACTAAGAGCGCAAATACATCAAACCGATAGCAAAAGATGTAGAAATTAATAATAAACAATTTATCCTAAATTTAGCCTTGAGAGGCTGTTTGGACCGCACATGAATTAAAAAAACCAGAAGATTTTTACACAGCAAACCCACTCGAAATTGAATTATAGGGTTGAAAATTGGAAGCCTTTGGTGATTGAGTTAGAGGGTTGAAATTTTGTACATGGATAACGTTGATGACGAAATTCTTTTTTGAGGTTTCAACTCTTTTCTTTAACTGAAATATCATAAGGTTTTTAAGGTATTGCTTATCCCTACAGCTACTTGAAACTGAGTAAGAAAGCTGAACATTTGCATGTGCATTGCGTTGAAGTGAAGTCCATACTTTTTGGTGAAATAAACCCATTTCTCTCCTTAACCAACACTATTTTCATGTACAGGTTTCTTGTTTTTTCATCGATTTTAAGGTGTTTGTCACGTCTAGAGTCCCTTCAAATTGACTTTGCTATTATCGTTGAATTATGTTGTTGAATGAGAAACATCATAGATGTTCTAAAACTGATTTTTCATTATCATATAAAAAAAGCATTCTACGTCTTCTAATATAATTAAAATTAATTAATAGTATATTCTGTAACAAGGTTAGAATGAAAATTCGATGCGAGTGGAAAAGTTCCGAGCGCAAGCCGAAGGCGAGCGTGAGGAACCACGAGTATCACGAATTTTCATTCTATCTCCACGATCAAAAATTTTAAATATATATTTTTAAATAAAAATGAACAAATGATAATTTATATTACAGAACTCAATCACAATTATATTAGGTAAACACTCAATAATTCAAGAAACATTCTAAGGACCCCGCACATTTAGTTAGAAAAAATAACGACAGCTAAATTCGCTAATTTTTGGATATATTGTAGATACTGGCTACCTACACAACATATCAATTTTGAATTCTGTTCCCACGACTGGTTTAGGATATAGAGTGGTCCAAATATATATGTCCAAAAAAATCATATTCATAATTTCAGAAAATAATGTTAACATACAAATTTTTACTGGAATATGATAATTTCACTAAAAAACCGTTATTTAAAGTAAGCCATCCAAATAACTTGAAAATGAGCCCGGCATATACAGGCTGTTTACTCGATGAGTTTGTGTATGCGGCTTCAACTTCGACAGTTTTATGCCAAAAAACTCTATTTCTAGCTTCATTGATAACAAACGATATCTAAAACAGTGAAGCAAAATACAGCTTCCTACCATGTATAGTTTAGAAAAAAAAGTGGTCCAAAAGTTAAAATCACAGAATTTTTTTTCTTTATTACCTACTTGAAAACTTTTTATTTGTGAGGTACTGGAGAGTAAGTAAATCGAATAGTCTATAAAAAGTACATATCATGTTGAAATTGACGTTTTTATACCGTATGTTCATTTTTACAGGCATACCTCGTAGATAAACATGTAATAATTTTTCATCTTGAGGTGATCAAGATATTAATTTAGAAATTGATGAAGCTCATCTCGATATTAACCTTGTTAGGTTGAGACTATTTTCGAGATATAAAAATGTTACAAAGTATCGGCTATGGATTCAAAATAATGACGACCGAGAGTCGGGGTACTACTGTACCTGTAAATCAGGTCCAAGAACACTCGGAACATGTGCTCATGTGGCAATGGTGTTGTGGTACCTTGTTTATTCTGGTATGCTCCCGCACGTGAAATATCCTTTTACTAATATTATAGATTCGGTAAACAACGCGATTTCAATTGATATTCAAATGTGAAAATAATTATTCACTCAGGATACTAGACTTATGGTCAAAGAACGTATTTCACTGTACCCGTATCTTGAAAAGTGAGTCTATGGATCTGGAAGAAGCGATTCCAAACCACCCTGAACAATACAAACTGAATATACTATTCTTACTTGTCTCGTTGAAATCCAATCAGTCCCATTAGACTCATTAGATACACACTCATTTTACGACATTAGGAAACGAACATACGGTATATGAACTTAAGTTTTAACATGAATGTGGCCTGTTTTTTAACTATTTATTATTATATGAATTATTATTACTATTTATTATTATATATATATATATATATATATATATATATATATATATTATATATTGGCAATTTCTCCAGTACCTCACAAATGATCCCTGTACAAAATATAAAGAAGAAAAATTCGGTGATGTCAAATTAGACCATCCTTCTTTCTAAATTGTACATGGTTTGTTATTATTAAGTAAGAAATAAAGCCTTTTGAAACATAATTGTCGAAGTTGAAACCGTGTACACAAACCCATCGAGTAAACAGCCTGTATATGTCGGACTCAATTTCGAGTTATATGAGTGACTATCGTCAAGCTATAGCTTCCCACTGAGGTTATCGCATTTCACAGAAAGTCTGTATGTTAACAGCATTTTCTAAAATCGTAGAGATGGTTTATCGAGACATTGACATTTGGACCACTCTATATCCCAAACCAGTCGTGGGAACAAAATTTAAAATTGATATGTTTCATAGCTGGCCAGTATCTATAATATAT
Source organism: Cynegetis impunctata (assembly GCA_030704885.1). Lineage (NCBI taxonomy): Eukaryota > Metazoa > Arthropoda > Insecta > Coleoptera > Coccinellidae > Cynegetis > Cynegetis impunctata. The sequence goes on along the minus strand of JARQZK010005100.1, from coordinate 166,984 downwards.
CCAAAAATTAGCGAATTTAGCAGTCGTCATTTTTTCTAACTAAATGTGCGGGGTCCTTTGTATTAATTGTTATATTTGAACAATTCTCGAAATGAAAAACTGGTGCATTATTGGAAGAATTTTCAACAATTTTCGGAAAAGGAATCCGTTTGCTTTGTTTGTTTCCAATCCATGAACAGTTTGTAATATTTTTCATATTCATTCTTTGATTTTTTTGGTAGTAAACTCTCCAGTATATTATTAGCACTCTCTCTAATTTCAGGAGGTGTATTTTCACACTCTGATTCTGAATCACTGAATAAATTCATGCTACTTATTATATTCTCGAATGAAAACGTGACAGCAACAATTTTGACACTTACTGAAATTTGCCACTACGATGACAATCAACTGCGTCAAGGCTAATGTCATTATTGCTAGCCAGTGTGAGAATATTATTCTATTACAAGGGAGAGAAAGCAAATACATTTGAATTGCATGGTGGCAGAGGTGTTGCAGAATATTTCTTCAATCTCAAGAGAGAGAATTCCAGCATTCTGTAATCAAATTTGATATCAGAATTGGAGAATTCTGTGATGATCGTGGAGAAATATATTTCTCGTAATTTATGTTCTGATTATAAGCACCATATTTGTCATTATTTAATAATGAAACAATGACTGCAAATTGGCGAATGCTCCGGGACGACACAATTCATCATATAAATATGGAGACCAAAATGGAAACGACAAAATATTATAGACTTCTTCTTATGGACTATTTTTACTATCAGACACTTCATTACTGACCAATCAATCAAATATGAGTGAACTGGAACCATAGTCAAGTGAGTGATGCATATTTGCATACTCGGTGCACAAATTTATTTTTAATATTGGACAGAAAAGATCAACTACACATATGAAGATATTAATGAATATTTGTTTATTCTCCAGTCCTGACCGATATTGACGAACGAAAGTTAGATGAGTGAAAAATATTGTGAACTTTATTCTGGATATTTAATCTATGAATATATGAAAATATTAACGGAGAATATTTTTGTATCTTAAAATTTTTTGTTTTTTCTTCCCAGAAATAATATATGATTACATTGTCCCGAAATTTAACGATGTCTATGAATATATGAAAATATTAACGAAGAATATTTTTGTATCTTAACATTTTTTGTCTTTTTTTCCCAGAAATAATATATGATTACATTGTCCCGAAATTTAACGATGAGCTACGGGAAAGCTTTTTATTTCTGATTTAGACCTTTCTTTCTTGACTTTTGATATAATTATAGATGTAATTCCCCAGTAGGTATATATTAGCATCTCAAGCGGCTAAATTAGACTAAATGAGCTGAAATTGGATACTTGTGGTTGTTTTCAAGGCTGAACGAAACTATAAAAATTTGGGTAAAATCAGTCACAATTTTGGTATTTCCAAACTTTGATAAAGACAATGGCAGGAAAGTGCAAGAGCGGAAATGCTCCAGATTGGTGGCAGAAGATGTGCGAATTACTTCTAAACAGTTTGTCTGATATATAGTTTAGCCAGTTAGAGTGTTTTGAAAGGTGTATAGAGCTGTTTAAGAAGGAATTTCACATCCCCAACCCAAACCCCTACAAACTTAGAGGGTTGAAAATTTACACGTGAATTGAGTTGAGGCTTAGGAAGTGTATTGTAATATAAATTTAAATCCAAGTGCTGCCATTTTCACGTAAAAATGCGACTTTTTATGGGTTTGAACTGTTACTCTTTCATTGCAATTTTATTTCAGAGAAGAATTTCTGATGTAGGGTAAGGTTGCTTAAGTCATACCCCTTAAGAAAGAAATTGCATAAAAATTAGGATTTATCATATAAATAGAAATTAAATATGTTATCCAAAACTAGTGTCAATATAGTTCTTATTCATTATAACGAAATTAGAAAATCTATATGCTTTCACGTAAAATAAATCAAATCTTCAAAACCTCACATCGGTACGACTAAAGCAACCGGTATCATAAGTCGTACCACCTTTAGCCTAAGTCGTACCTTTCAAATTTCAAATTCAATTAAGCAACAATAATGATTAAAACGTACTTTTTATTGATCTGTTCACTTAACACAAAGGTATTAACATCACATATAAATTTTTTTGTTCTTTTGTCAACTCCAGCACATACATCGTGCACCCATGATCTGCATTACAAACATTAAATCATGTTTCCCTCTTCTCCACAAATAAAACAGAACCAATCGCTTTTCCTTTTGTTTAATTTTCAATGCTAAATCCTTTTTATTAATCACCGCGTTTCTTTTTTTCACCGCATTTTTTATGTTTTCTTAATTTTGCGTTGAAGTTATTTCGACTGACGAGGTAGAGGATCCACGGAACTCTCTGCTTTGGTTTATTATTGGAATAGAAGCTAAAATATTCAATTGCAGTTTTATTTGAGGCGTATCTGTGTCTACCTCATGGATTTCTTCACTTTATTCTGTAACCACTGCAGATAGTTCTTCTTGATCATTATTTATTTCCAACTGAGGAGTGCGTAAAGAGTCCTATAATTTGTTTAACGCCTTGTCCATATCTTCTTGTTTCCACTTATTATAAATTCGCTTTGTTTGCGTTGATATAATTATGGCCAACAAATAAAAATGAAAGCAACATCAGTTGACAATAGGAAAAAACAAGAAGTAATGTCTCAAGTCGTACCAGTACGACTTAGGAACCTTATATGGGTACGACTTAAGACACGGCAAAATTTGAATTTAAAAGCAAAAATAACCTAACCTTGAATAAAATTGAAAATATTCCGTTTCGACCAAACGATTATGTGAATACTTTTGAATTTATATTTAATGAGGAACATAATTTTATGAATAATTTACATGCAAGATCAACTACCAAACATATGCAGAAAATTATAAGAAAATTGAAATAAACTTACTTGATGATTGGACTTATAACGATGCTTGTTGTGGCGGACAATAATACATAATGCAACTTAGTTAACTCAAATGTATATCTAGTTGCAGTCGTATCTGCTGTTGTTGCAGTAGTTCGTTCAAAATTCAAGTGGTACGAATTAAGCACTGGTACGACTTTAGCAACCTTACCCTACACACGCAGCAACTCGAAATTGCATCTGGAACTACTTTTCATCCAGGTCTGTCGGGAATTACTAAATTATTTGAATAATTTTGATACAAGTATGTAGGTTTGAAGTTTCTAAAGGTTGCTCAATAGACCACTAGATAATCCTTCATGAATTGCTTAACTTTCGAGGTCATTTACTTTCAAAGACATGAGTTAAATAGGACGAAATTTTAATTTCTGAAATCTTGAGGAATTGGAGATTTCTATTAATATGGTGGATTTTTATATTAGGGTTCTTCATATCTAATAGCACAAAATGGTTAATTTGATGCATTCAGGATGAATTAATTAATAATCTCTGGACTGATTAAATTTATTTATTTTTCACTTGTATATTATATGTTTATTTTACCTTACGGTTGCTATAAATACACTCATTATGCCCAAGGGCGTTCTGAGCGGGCATTATGGATCATAACGCCCGCTCATTGTACGAGGAGAAATGAAGAAACTTCCATTGATTAAATACTTCATAATCCTTGTCGTATACGACTGGGTTTCTCCGGCAATGAATTATTCGCAGCTGTGGCTACATTTTCTATGATATTCATGGGTAAATTCATTTTTATTTCCATTATTTCTATAAGACTACACAAAGAAAGCAGCAATGACATTCACTAAATATGATGACAAAAATATTCACAAACGTCAAAATATCAACAAATGACATGCCTACTATGAGAAGGAAAATGGAAAGTATAGGAGCAATAAACCGATTTTAAAATCGATTTTTCATTATAATAAAATAAATTTTTCGTGAAAAATAAAATCTTGTATGCACCACGCGCGTTACTAGATCCTAACGCCCATCGGGCAACATTCATCCCACGGGCCAGAGGCCCTCGGGCTTAATGTTACTCTCTGGGCGTATCTAGATCGTAGGATCAATATAAGGCACTTGGTACATAAATAACTATTTTATATCCTTGGGTTTCAAAAGAATATTCGACAATTTGGGTTGCAGTTTGAAAGTTGTTCGGATTAGAAATTAAATTGGAAAACTGAATGGTTACTTTGAAATTTTAAATGGAAATAATTTTTCGGAAACATCCAGAATACAAAGTACCCACTTCCCGAATGCTTTTTTTTTTAAAGAAGTCGCACCTTTCCAACATATTCCGGAAAGTTCGTATTTCCTGATTTCACCAAGAAGAATTACATCATTATTTTCGTTGTACTTATAACCATAGCAATGCAATAAGGACTTATTAGATTGACATAAGAATAGCTATACGTATTTAGCGTTTTGAAAATAAACTTAGTTTTTTGTGACACTATTATAGTGAATAATTGAAATCAGCAGTTCAAAAAAGTTTAAAAATGTGAATAAAATTTTTAATTCTGCTTCAGCTCAATTATTACCTGAAAATCGAAGATAAGGTAAGAAAACGTTATAATTTGTACACAAAATGGATGAATATAAAGAAATGCAAAACTATAATAGAGAAGGAAATTTTGAATCATCTGGTACAAGAGTCAGAAATTGTTAATCCTCTATCCTGTGGTGTATATACTGTTAACAACAAAAAAATAATGTTAAGAAACGTGCTCTACTGATCTGATGTTTCACACAGTTGCTGTTGCAATTATTTTGTTTTTCATTAATTGTTATTTGAATTTACAATTTTGTAATAAAATTCATCATTTTTAAATATTTTCCTATGAACAGGTAAATATTGCGACATTTTCTGGGAAATTCCATATGGTGAAAAATAAATCACTTAATCAATTTAATGTTTAAATTAAATACACATTATCTATTTTATCGGCTTAGAAGTAACCTACGAAAAGCTTTCAAGATATGAAAGTATTTATCTTCTCAACATATCGATTGCTTATAAAGATTATATACAGGATGTCCCCAACGCGGATTTCCAAACGAAAAAACGTGATAGACGATGTCAGTTCTAATCAAAAAATTATTTTATATTACCATCCGATTGTTTGTGGGCTAAAATTAATTGCTGTTTTTGGAGTTTTCATGAAAATAACTAAATGCTCTTTGTTGAAAATTACCAGCAAGGATATCATTCATTTGCTTACCATTTTTCACGAGTTGGAATTTCCTATGAGTATAAATTTTAGGCATAATTGTTGCTTGTAGTAGCTATAAAACATTATTTTTCATTATTCATTTTTTGTGGTACTAATGTTTTCTGCTAGCGCCACTTGAAACGAAAATACGTGTTATGGAAAACTATCAACAAGATAATAGGCATGATTATTGCTTTCAGTATTCAATAGTAATAACGCTGGTATAAAAAATGTTCTACTTAGCGCATTAAGCGATTAAAACAATACAAAAACTGCGATAAATTATGTAGTACCAATAATCGTATGAAACAGTTATTGGTAATTTTAATTGGAAATGACCTCCTATATCACCTACTTTCGGTTGGACGTTCAATTTTGAGACACCCAGTAGATAAATTTCTTATCGGATTAATTTCAATGATACTATTTAACTACTTCAAAGAGAAAATGAAATTATTATCAAATCATCAAATTTCCTAGAATAATTATAATAATTTGTTATCTCCTTTCAAATGTGTCACGAGAGAATGCTATTGATAAGAGCTCTTACATAAACAGGATATATTCACAAATTTTCAACCCTCTACCAAAATTTGGAGGGGTCTGTAGAGGCGATAGTAAATCTTTCAAAGTTCTTTCTAGAAAGCTAACCCACAACCGAAATTCAGTTAATACTTTCCGAATGAATTAGATGGGAGTGCCAAAATATAGTGGGAATATATAAATATATATATATATATATATATATATATATATATATATATATATATATATATATATATATATATATATATATATATATATATATATATATATATATATATATATATACACTCATGGACAAAATTATCGAATATTTTTTGTAATCATTATTATTTTAAAATAAATTTAAATATTTGCCGTAAACTTACATGTGCTGATTTCAGTTATCTAGTAGGCTGTTTACTCACTTGATTTGACATATTTTGACGTTTAGTTAACATTAACGGCGCATGTTATTGTCTTTAGTGCATTTTATCAAAAACAATTAATTACATATTTTATGAATTATAGTGAATTAAGCTTGGAATTACGTTACTGTAGTGTAATTAACTAAGTAATAGCAAATAGTGTTTGTGATTGTTGCTATTGAAAACATCAGTATGCCACCAGTTAGACACTGCAATGAAGTTGAAGCGGTGCAAATTGTAACTCTATATAACGAAGGATATAAACAAAAGGATATCGCACGACGTTTCAGGAGAGGTCAATCTACAGTATCGAATATTTTAAAAAGGTATGAAGAGACTGGAAATTTCGTACGTAGACCTGGTCAAGGGCGCAAGAGGTGTACAACAGCAATTGATGATCGATATTTGAAACTTAATTCCCTACGAAATCGCACATTGACGTCGACGCATCTCAAAAATGACTTACTAAATGTGAGACAAATTAATGTAAGTTCAAAAACAGTTGGGCGAAGATTAAAAGAAGCAGGTTTAAAGCCAAGACGGCCCGAAAAAGTTCCACGTCTTCTCCAAAATCACAAAGCCCGACGTTTAGAATTTGCTAGAAGACATAATCAGTGGGATATCGAGAATTGGAAAAGTGTTCTCTTTACGGATGAGACTAGAATTCAGTTATGGAAGCCAGATGGACGAAACCACGTTTACAGAAGAGTTGGAGAACGATATGCTACCTGCAATCTCATAGAGACCGTTAGTTTTGGCGGTGGCGGTATAATGCTCTGGGGCGGTATTTCTTGGGAGGGACGCACCGAACTCGTGGAAGTGATTGGACGAATGACAAGTGACTTGTATATTGAAAACATCCTGCAAGATCATGTTTTGCCTTATGTCGGCCATATTGGATATGAACGATTCATTTTGATGCACGATAATGCTCGGCCGCATGCAGCTGACATAGTGACTAATTACCTTGATGCGGTCCAAATTCAAAGATTAGATTGGCCACCATATAGCACCGACTTAAATCCAATAGAACATACATGGGACTATCTTAAACGCCGCATACGACGAAGAAATCCTGTTCCAAGTACAATAGGCCAGCTTCGGATTGCTGCACAAGAAGAGTGGAATGCACTTCCTCAAGAATTTATCCAGAACCTCCTTAGCAGCATGCCGAGAAGAATGGAAGCAGTAATTAGAGCTCGAGGGGCAAATACTCGTTACTAACTATGCTCTAATTTCAGTCAAAAGACTTGAAATTGTCCTCCAATTTGTATTTAAATATGATGTAAATATCCTTAATTTTCATAACATTTAGCATTAATTTTTTTTCACGATTTTCTTCTGATTAAAACTTAAGATTGTTCACTGAAATATTTTGAAATAAACAATTTCCCGTGATTGATAAGTATTTAAATGACTTGATTTATCAGAATTTATTTTTTCAAAAAGAAATTATGAAAAATTTCGAATATTCGATAATTTTGTCCATGAGTGCATATATATATATATATATATATATTTCTCAACAGTATATTAGATTTTAATTAGATTATAATTGTCGGGAAAAACTGTGAGGTCCTTCATTATTTTTACTGTACTGAACTTTCATTTTTGAAAAATATTGCAGTACACATGACAAAATTTGGAGATAATATAAATGGGTGACTTTCAAGTGACACTATAAATAATGATTTTTTAATCATAGAGAAATACTTCAAGACTCTTGTTGAAAATTATTTGGAAAACATATATTGAAAATTCAAATATTTTTTCTCTAATGAAGTATGAGCTGAAGATTTGTATTGAATTCCTCAAAAGCTACAATTAGTTCACAAATAATTGTTTTTCTTGAGCCAGGTGTTATTATTATTATAATTAGGAGGCTGGGTGTCCTAGTAGTATGGTTTACGCTATATCGTTTAGAATAACGTTGTTCGTGGGTTCAATTTCCACCGTGCTCTTGGATATTTGCCCCTCTTATTACATTAATTGCGAAGATGTCCAGGTACGGAGGTGTTACATGTGGGAGAAAGCGCGTCCTACATCTTTAAAAAAAAATTATTATATTTGTTGGTTCATCACCAGCAACTGATTACGAATGAATTTCGCATAGTTGGTTTAAAAGAACCAAAATTAGATGGTTACATAGAAAATAGACAGTACTTTCCATACAAAATTTTCCGTTCGGATATGTGACTTCAAAAGGGCCAGCTCCAAGAGACGAAATATAAATAATGATAGCGGTAGAACCAATATTTATAATTTTTTTTTGGCTTAAACAATGCCCGGCCAAGAACCAAAATTAGATGGTTACATAGAGAATAGATAGTACTTTCCATACAAAATTTTCCGTTCGGATGAGTAACTTAAAAAGGGCCAGCTCCAAGAGACGAAATATAAATAATGATAGCGGTAGAACCAATATTTATAATTGTTTTTGGCTTAAACAATGCCCGGCCAAGAACCAAAATTAGATGGTTACATAGAGAATAGATAGTACTTTCCATACAAAATTTTTCGTTCGGATATGTGACTTCAAAAGGGTCAGCTCCAAGAGACGAAATATTAATAATGATAGCGGTAGAACCAATATTTATAATTGTTTTTGGCTTAAACAATGCCCGGCCAAGAACCAAAATCAGATGTTAACATAGAGAATAGAAAGTTCTTTCCATACAAAATTTTCCGTTCGGATATGTGACTTCAAAAGGGCCAGCTCCATGAGACGAAATATGAATAATGATAGCGGTCGAACCAATATTTATAATTTTTTTTGGCTTAAATAATGCCCGGCCAAGAACCAAAATTAGATGTTTACATGAAGAAAAGAAGGTACTTTTCATACAAAATTTTCCGTTTGGATATATGAATTCAAAAGGGCCAGCTCCATGAACCGAAATATAAGTAATCATTGCGATCGAACCAATATTTATATATTTTTTTTGGGCTCAGTCAATGGGCGGCCAAGAACGAAAATTAGATGTTTGCATAGAGAAAAGAAAGTACTTATCGTGCATAATTTTTTTGTTCGAATAAGTAACCTAAAAGGGCCAGCTCCATGAATATGACCCTGGTGGAAAAGTGACGCTTGGAGCTGGCCGGCCGGGAGCTAAGATCACCTCGGTCTTCTTTGTGTGCAACTTATATAATAACTGCAGTGAAAGAGAGTTTAAACATTTGAATGAAATTTTCAATTCTACTACCGCTCAAATATTACCTGAAAAATCAAAGATAAGGTACGAAATTGTTATAGTTTGTACACAAAATGAATGAATATAAAGAAATGCAAAACTATAATAGAGAAGGTAATTTTGAGTCAGAACCAGTATTATGGTTTACGCAGTATCGTTCGGAAAAGCGTTGTTCGTGGGTTCAATTTCAACCGTGCTCTTGGGTACTTGCCCCTCTTATTACATTAATTGCGAAAATGTCCAGGTACGGAGGTTTCACATGTGAGAGAAAGCGCGTCCTACATCTTTAAAAAAAAATTATTATATTTGTTGGTTCATCACCAGCAACTGATTACGAATGAATTTCGCCTAGTGACAGTTGGCTGAAAAGATTTTTGTAAAATATTTCACTAGAAATTAAACCGAATAAGAGAGGAGAAGTGATGGATCTGCTTTAAAAATCAAGGTTTGTCATAATAATTGTTATCACAAAGCAGATAAACGAGATACTTCAATTCGAGTGTATTCTATTACTAGGATTAAATTATATGACTAATAATCAACAACATTAACGCTAAATAAAATAAAATCAAATAACAATCGTATCTGATCGAATGGTTATCGAGTTATCAAGTTCAAATAACAAATTTAGATTCCTAATAAAAATTATATAAAATGAAAACGGGATAGAGATAAAATAATTGAAGTGTGAAAGTTCACTTTACATTATGTTGAATGTTAGTAGCTTGCGATAATGTATAAATTGGTGTTAAGACTTACCTAAAAAACATTGCTAATATGATAACAATAAATTTTAGAAATCTTCTAACTTCCAAAAAATTTTTACTGTGATATATACATACTTAGTTCATGAATATACATGAATAATTTCATTACTATAAATAAAATAATGAACAAGAACTTCACAGAAAGATTGAGTTCGTACGCCTATATTATTATTATTACCAATTATACAAATTTAAATGATAGAACCAAATTTTTTTTTTATTTGGATGGAGTACATTCTAGAAACTCAACCTCGAAAAGATATATTTTATTAAAGAAAAATTTTATACTTTCTCGCCTCATATATAAGCATTAATATACGTCTTCATTAACTCTGAGTTCTAACAGAAACTTTAAGAAACCATTTCAGTAAAAATGATTGCGATTCGATCCGAAAATATCAATCTCATATAAATATTCCCAATAAATTAGTAAAAATTAGTCTCAGTGTCTAAATAATTCGTGGTAGAGACGAAGCCTGCTTTACAATCTCTCTCTTTCTATTGCTCAATAGTCCTAGAGAACCTAGGCCTATCATATCCTAAGCTTCCATTCTTTTCTTTGTATCGCTGACATCTGTAAAATCCTTGCATTTCCCGTGCATCCGTTTCGATGTTGTCCTCCCATTTCTGTTCTTCCTCTAATCCATGTTCCGGCAAATTGGAATTCATAAATAAGCTTCGGAGCGCTTTCCTGTTCCATCTTCATTACGTGCCCATCCCATTTTATATAAAAGAGTTTCCTCAGACTTCTTCGTCATGGTCCAGTACTTGTTGCCGTATGCCACTATAGGTCTAAGCTAGCTTGATATATTCGGATCTCTGTTGGCTTGCTTAGTAGTGTTGATTTGAATGAGTTATATAAGATACAACATGCCTTGTTTGCTGGTGTAATTGGGTGCTGTATCTCTTCCGTTATGTCTCTTTTATCATTTATTTGAGTTCCGATATACTTACTATCTAATTTATTTCATTTATTTATTTATTTTCAAACTAGGGGCTTACACAGATACAAACATCCAAACAAAACCCTCCCAATACCAATATACATATACATTTACAATGTGATTTATTTGAAATTGTTTTTTTGTATGGACCTTGATATCTCGAAACTGGGTAAAACCAGAAGTAAGACAGGAGTACCGGTCTTAATCAATCTGGTTTCAACCTGGATGGAGATATCAAGGTCCATACATCTCAAATGAATGGTTTAGCATGACCGTCTCCTTTTCATAGGCCTTTACTTGTATTGAACTTTTCTGTAAGTTGGTTCCGCACTCTCACGATACACTTAGATTTTATAATGGTTATTCTAATGAGATTAATTAGTTTGTATGGTATTCCGAGTTCTTTAATCGTAGAGTAAATCTTGTGCCTTTCTATATTATCATATTTATGTTCAAAATAAACTGATATATTGCAGTGTTGTATTCTTATCTCTTTTCCAAGATCAGCCTTATGCCCGCTACACACATAACGATATATCGTAACGATATAACTGTGCAGTCAATTTGCACAGTTTTATCGAACGTGTGTATGAGAAATCGTTGCAAATTATCTGCTACGATTTCTCATACACACGTTCGATAAAACTGTGCAAATTGACTGCACAGTTATATCGTTACGATATATCGTTATGTGTGTAGCGGGCATTTTTGGGATCTGATATGTCTATTTCTGGCGGCCAGATGGATGAAGTTTTTATTTCCAAAGTCAAATTATGCAATTGCATGACAAGTTTTTGATTTCTTACAAATGAGGTCGCAAAAGGTGTATAATGGAAAGTGTTAATTTTGCAAAACGTAGAATCAGCAAGTATAGAGTGTGTTGTTGCGTGAAAAATTATAATTCTAGAGCATATACAAATGCAAGTATTAGCTTTCATCGGTTTCCGAAGCCAAACAAATATTTTGCATTGAGAGAAAATCATTTTGGAGAAAAGGAAAAGATTGATTTATTGAAGCTATGGAAAATCAATATGAAAAAGTATCACACAACTGCTAGAATGACGGTGTGTTCTTTGCATTTCACAAAAGAAAATTACATTCTTCCAGGTAATTAAGTCCTGTGATTTGTTCCATTTACTGATGAAAATTCCAAATGCTGCAGCCAAAACAGTCAAAATTGTTGGATCTGTGTTACCTGGAAGTTTATTGGTATTGATAGAAGAAATTTTTGCAGTGATACCTATGTGGCACGATAAATATTTCTTCTCCGATCTTAGAAGATGACAAATTCATGGAAGATTAAGTGAAATGATGGAGTAACAAATTTATGTATATGATGCTTATTAGATTGAAGTTAGTTATAAGAGGAATACACATGGAATGAAAAAGTTGTTCTTTGTATATTCATCATCGATACATCTTGAGCTGCATTATGGTTTCATTATGAGAACCACATTTGGTTATATGAAACATTATGATTTCTCATGGAATCCATGTATACAAAAAATAAATGTTTTTCGTGAAATTTCGAATATATTTTTCCCAAAGTTCTTCAGAAATAATTAATTTTTATAGTGTGATAAAGAATCATCAATAAAAAGTTTTGAAATATGTTTATTGTTAATTGCCCATCATATCTGTCCAATTATAAACTTCCTGCATAAAAAACCTCGAATTAATATTTTCATATCACTTAAACAAATACAGTTGATTTAGACTACGTATTTTACACTTTAAATTAAATCAAATCAAAATAGATAAGCAAAAAGCAGTAAAGTTCACGATACCAGGCCTGGAACTCTCTTTTTTTATCCCACATTGTTTTATGAATTTGGATCTTTCGAGCCTATATTTTCGCTGGAGTAAATTTTCACCCTCATAAAGCTTCACACTTTCACTCGAAACTAATATTTTTATAGGATAAACTCAAAAAACTTTCAAATCTCTCATATAATTCGTGTTGAAAGTTAATTTTGAGACGCCATGTTTTGACGTTATCATCCAAGCTCCGCCCTCATGTCAGATCCCAATAGCTAACATCTGATACATCCAGCCTGATGTTCTGCTATTATTTCATCCTCATATGTCGTAATACGTTCTTTAACGATCAGGGAAGATTTTGGATGCAGATGGCACCAGGGAAATTCCTTGGCAGTCGTTCTCCTTCCTTATACATCGGGTAGATGATTGAAGTGTTTCATTCAGTTCCAGTTCTTCTCCAGTTTCCAAACTTCTTTAATCAGCTGTGGTAGGTCTCGAGCTATGCTTTCACCTTCATATTAATTCTACAAAAATATTGTCTATTATCGGCGCTTTATCAATACTCATATTGGGGATGTTTTCTTGTATTTCTTCCGTTGTTGGTTTTGGTACAGTTCAGTGGGGTTCACTGGAATACTCTTTCCATCTAATGACAATGTCCGTTTCTACCGTTTGGTACCTTCTTTCTTTGTTTCCTGTTCTTCTGACTCTCCTGTTCTAGATTGCTAAGCTGTTCATCCAATGCGTCACAATGCTTGTATTTTGATTTTGTTTCCAATCTCTCTGAATTATTTTCTCTTCTGAAATCTGAAACACATAAGTGATTTTGGATATGCCCCAAATGAAATGCGGTGTCTGAAGTTATAATAATTCAATCAGAGAATGAAATTGTGAGGATTGAAGGTTTGGTGAAATTTGTTTGTTTGGTTTCTTTTAATTTTTCAAATATTTCGAATTTTACACAAATTGTGAATAAATGAATAGGCTCGTTTCTGAATGAATGAAGAAAAGGATTGTTGGTGTTCTTTACACACGTTCAAGACAAGATTTAAAGAACACCAACAATCTTTTTTGAAAAATAAAACGGATTCAACGTTTTCAAATGTTTGCCGTGAAAACCACCACCCATTTTCACAAATAGATAATTTTCAAATTATGCACAAACTACCGAAAGGAACCAAACATACTTATTTAGAATCATTACAAATTTTTAAACTCAATCATAATGCAAAGGATACACGGAAAAAAAAATTTAACAGTTCTCTTTGCTGGAGGTATTATTGCTGAAATAGCGGAACTGCTGTGAATTCAGCGAAAGTATTAGGTATATGCAACAAATCAGTTTGTCAAATCTTCAAGTCACATTTTGCTAGGGGGAATACTGCACCGATAGCAATTCAGCTGCTCGAATAGCAATAACATTCAACAGATTAGTTCTGCTAAAATCCAACAGATCATTCTGCTGACATAACGAATCTCAACTGCTAAAATAACTGAATAATGCAGATTTTATGGAACTAGTTCTGCTAACGTAACTAACTATAATAACGATTTGAATCTGTAATACTTGCAGGATGAGCTGCAGATTTCCTAGAAGTTCATTCTGCTCTTTCAACATTTTATGATGGTAAACATTGCAGACAATCATGCAGATTTAACAAAACAAATTGTACAGCGTGCAGAATATTCAGTCAAATTATGAATTCTGTTACTACAACAACTATTCTGTAAATTGTACAGAATGAATCTGTTATTTTCACGGTCACGCTGCTATTATAGCGCATGGGCATATATCAGTTCGCGTCTTTTCTCAACCTTAACTAATAACTCGGAGGCTGTATTAAAACATTCATGTTCGTTTTGAGTTGAGTGAGTACGTAACAATGGCCGATACAGATACAGAAGATTTTCTCAAAGCTTGGGGTTTGACAAACTATGTATAGAGATTTTCAGAGGTAAGTTTCATAGTATATTATCGATATGTTCTGAAAATTTTAGTCTTCCGAATAAAATGTCGTATCACAATGGATTTTTTTTCCAGGAGTCTACTGAGTCAGACAGTTTTTTATCCAATCTGAGGATTGAAGGCGAACAGCACCATTTCATCGATTTTAATGCTAACGAAGCAGTTGAGGGATCATCAAAAATATCTGCTTTTGATTCAAGAGGCTTATGTTGTGAGTGTAAAGTCAAACGAAGAAGAACTTGGGAATATTCTTGATAAAAGTTATGAAGGCAAGGCCTACTATAACAAATTTTTTTATTTTAGTTATGCTTGAGTAAGTAATCATAACTATTTTTTTTGTATCTATTCACTAAATTACGTTCCTGAAAACATGTACCTGTGATAATTGTGATAACTTTACATTAGTAGTTTAGAAAAGAATCATCTTTTAAGATGGATTACTTCAGATTATTTTATGTACCTATATAAACATATAAATATATTTTTTGATAATTTTCTTGATATGGAATATTTGTAAATATTTCTTGGAATTTCTTTAGCAATAAAATGCTCCATTAATTGAACAAATTTTATATTAGCGAAAGTTTGACGCTTCTTTACGTATTGCAACTTCAGAAAAAATGGCCATTAATTTCTTAAACAGAACACCTAATGAAGCGTCAATCATTTTCTAACGGTTCATTTCTTCAAGCGATAGTGCCTGTTATTGCTTGAAAATCAAGAAAAATGTCACATGGATATATATATATATATATATATATATATATATATATATATATATATATATATATATATATATATATATATATATATATATATATATATATATATATATATATATATATATATATATATATATATATATATATATACATAGGTATATATATGTAAAACCTACTCAGACATATCTGTAAAAGTTTGTATTGAAAACGTGTGCGATATTGGGATGTTATGTTCATTTTGTTACATTTTGATAAATCAATTATATTTTATACATTCACATACATACTTTTATTTCCTATTTTCCAAACATCGTACTTCGAGTAATAAAGTATGATTTATAAATGAATTAAGAACAAGAAGATACAATAAATAGTTTAATTTCCTCAGTTTTGAATATTTTAAATTAAGTCATAGATAAAATTTGTTTCAACTGGTAGAAAAATATCTGTGTTATTTGTTGGGTTATATCTATGTTATTGTCCTGGTAGAACAAAGTATATCATAGCTGCTAGATGCTCTGTAGCATTGGTTCATATTCCTGGTGATGACTTATTATGAATATCATCGAGATATATTTATTTCATTGCATTTCATATTGCTCTATTCACATTACTACATAAGCGTATATATATATATATATATATATATATATATATATATATATATATATATATATATATATGTGTGTGTGTGTGTGTAGTAATTTGTATGAAGCAATATAAATACTATGAATGAAATATATCTTGTTGTATTAACGGTAATGTCCTGCATCAATGACAATAGATGCTGTGAATTTTACAAACCATCTTGTACAAAGAGCATGAAATTTGGTAGATTCAACAGACTTATATATTTTCATTTGCGAGACATTCTGCAGAATTAACAGAATACGAATACAATTAATCATATCAATCTGTTGGAATAGCAGACTAAACTCTCATCGAAGTGTTATTCCCAACAGGCCATACTGTTGTAACAGCAGCATGTTTGGTACATCCAATACTATTCAGTTTGTTAAAAGAACAGAATGAGACGATAAATTATGTAGGTAGTTAAAAATGTTGAAATTGCAATTCAAAGTTGCAACTTCAACAATTCGTGATTGCAATAGTAGTAGAACCCGTTTTTTAATTTCAACAAATTCTTGTTACTTTAACAAATTGAATTTAGCAGAGAGTGAATCGTTGATCTAACAGACTGCACTGCAGTCACTGTGGGAACAGAAATTTCTGTTGTATTTGCAATTTTTTTGTTGAATTTACCAGAAATTTCTTTCAGTGTATCTTGCTGAACGACCAGATTGACTTGATATATTCTTCTATATTTAGTGTATTCAAACAATAACGATTTTTCTAAGAACATTTTATTGTATCAATTTGGGAAATCCACTTCTATTAGCCCTTCTTGAAATGTGTTCCTCTTGTCTATTTAGGTACCTGCAAAAATTATTTCCCACCCGTAAGCGCAAGTCTATAATTATGTATTCAGTTCTTAACTCAATCTGCCCGATGATGGTCTAGTGACCGAAATTGCAATTGCAGTGTTAAATTTTTCAAAGTATTTTTGTGACAAACGTAGTAAATTCAAATTTAATTCTTGTTTATCATATTAAATTATAACGTAGTAACGACGGATTCCATCCATAACAGGGGTTTAAATTCTTTTGTTTTCAGAAACTTTATCAAAATTTTGCTAGAAATATTCTTTGTTATGATAGCATTTAAAAACTCCCGGATAGTTCTCTGTTAATCCATAAATTTTTGAGGTCAATAATATCGATACAATTGTCAATGATAGCGTTGTGCATTTCTGAGTATTCGTTGTGAAATTCGCTCTCGTTGTTCATGTATTTTGATTTCGAAATCTTCATTTTAAATCTGATCTCTTTGGATTTACGATTTAGTTCTATGAACATTTCTTCTAGCTCTTTTTCGTTGTGCGATCGGTACTATGCCAACGAAAAAAGCGTAGTCTATTGAGATATTCTCGATATATTTTTGAACTTTAATTTCCATCAATTCATGAAAAATATACAAGTGAAGCAGCGTCAATTTCAAATGAAACATAAAGTGAACAAGGAAAATTCTTTAATAATTCATCAAAATTATCAAACAATCTTCCAAGGAAGCTAGTTATATACATTCACCAACGAGAATTCTAAATTCTCAATCCAACAATGAATTATAAAAATCGTCAAATCACCCGACTCAAAATCTGCATACAGTTGTTTCGATCTTTTTAGATGTCTTCAACTTATTTGATTCGGCGTGAATTAACATCTAATTGTTCCTCAATACCAATCGCGGCCGAACTTTTATATGGATAAAAAACCATAGTGCCCTCCGCCAAAGATATTGGTAAGCAACAATTCACTGTTTAGTTCGAAAATACATAATTTCGTCGCCCCGCAGGATATATATAAATATATATATATATATATATATATATATATATATATATATAACCCAGGTGGTTAATTGGAAAATTGGTTGATAATTTTCAAATTATTGAAGAATTTTCCTCAATTATATGTTATATATTTATATTTTCCCAGTGGAGTTAATTTTGGTGATATTGTATCTCCCTGTCCCACATCGAATTTAGTTCGAGAGAAAATTCTCTGAAGACTACCTGGAACGTTCCTCTACTATACATTATTTAGATCAGTGCTATATATCTACCATCTATTCGATATTTGCTCAATGCGTTCAAAAGTGACCATCTCTCAACGGACTAGAACGCCTTTTCATCATCAACGAATGAGATCCAAACGTTGATGTTATATTCAATGAATTTTTTTATCAGCGATTTTATTACTCAAGTGTTGAAGACTTTTTTGAAGCCAGCTTGCTTTATTGGATTGTACTGATTTAATTTGTTAGTCAACCACTCTGATATTGTTTTGGTTATCTTATTTAATACCGAGTAGAGTAATATTGGTTTATAGGAGCTTAATTTATTTTGTTTATTTTCTATATAGGAGGATTATTTTTGTGTTGTCCTAGTACACCGGCATATGCTGTATTTTAAGTATTAATTGTTCTCCTAGTTGAAACATTTCGAAAATTACATTTTTTTTAATGTCTTTATGTATATATATATATATATATATATATATATATATATATATATATATATATATATATATATATATATATATATATATATATATATATATATATATATATATATATATATATATATATATATATATATGGGAAAGATTACCCATATTGAAACAGCTCCCAAATTGAATCCCTTAAATTTTTCTTCATTAGTGTAGCTCTAGACGTTAGTATTTGTAATCCAGTAAACAAAACAAAACAGCTGCGATAATTGATTATGCATTTTTCTAAGCTGATTACATCCATAGAAGTGCAATGAGAAAATTTTAGATAACAGCAATGAATAATGGTTTATTTAACATTTATTTGAATGTACTTTTACAAACTACAAAATTCTTCATGTACTCATTTGAGGTTATTTTTTTAATTTATTTTCGAGTTGTAGCTCAGATTTAACTATAAGCTAGAATTTCTCAACCTGTGTGGCGCATGGAAACACAGTCCAAAAAGGACTCTTTTTTTGCTATTACTTTTTATTGTATTGGGGGGTTGAGATACAAATGAAATGATGATCTGAACACACAATCCAAACGAAACACATTTTTTTTGTATTACATATCATGGTTAGGGGTGGGGGGTTTGAGATACATATTATGATAGGAAATCGGGTTGCGAGTACTAAAAGATTGAGAAATACAATAGGTTTAATATATTTCTTCCAGAAGAGTAAACGTTGGAATTATGGTAGCTATAGAGTAGTACCGATGAAAAACTTAGGGAAAACAAAAACTAAAAATTGATTTCTTCGTGATAAGTTGTTCGATATATATATATATATATATATATATATATATATATATATATATATATATATATATATATATATATATATATATATATATATATATATATATATATATATATAAATATATATATATATATATATATATATATATATTATAATATATATATATATATATATATAATATATATATATATATATATATATATATATATATAAATATATATATATATATATATATTTATATATATATATATATATTTTTATATATATATATATATATATATATATATATATATATATATATATATCGGGTGTAAATGAGTGATGGGCCACCTCTATAACTTTTTGATGGATTCTTCGATTTTATTGAAATTTGGGTGGTTTATCTCAGACATAATATCGAATTTTTTCACATACAGAATCAATATGGCTGATTTCCGGTTTCACAGATAACGATATAAAAATTAAAAATTTAAATGGAACACCCTATATATTTTTACATATTTTAATTCAGAGGCTTCAAATACGTGCATTCCATCTGTCAAATGTCAATTCTAGCGCAGTTTCAATTTTGTTTTTAATTTTGTTTTCTTTATCGTAGATGGCTGCGACGTCGTCTAAATCATAGATAATTGATTTAAAATATCGCCGAAAGTAATAATTTTTCAAAAAATTCATTTTCGTGAAGTTTGTTATCGATTAAATTCTTTTTCGCACCAAAACTCAGTTTTTTAAATAGAAACATACATGGGCCACCCCGTATATCAAACAGCTCCTTCAAATTCCTTCAAAATGATTCACACGTTAGTTTTCTCAATTTCTAAATAACGAAGTAATTATTGAAAATCTTATTCTTATCAGTTTCCTTTGCTCCTGAGACCGACCCTGTTTACGAAATATGAAAAAAAAATTTGACAGATGGAATGTATATATTTGAAGCCTCAGAATTAAAATATGTAAAAATATATAGGGTGGTTCATTTGAATTTTTAATTTTTATATCGTTTTCTGTGAAACCGGAAGTCAGCCATATTACGATTTTGTATGTGAAAAAACTCAAAATTATGTCTGAGATAAACCACCCAAATTTCAATAAAATCGAAGTATTCATTAAAAACTTATGGGGTGGCCCCCATCACTCATTTACACCCTGTATATATATATATATATATATATATATATACATATATATATATATATATATATATATATATATATATATATATATATATATATATATATATATATATATATATATATATATATATATGAAATGAGTTTCTTCAGTTTCTCACGGATCAATCTGAAGACTCATAAGATATATTAAACGTATAAGTAGTTCGTAGGCGGATTTATATTTTCAAGAATGTATGTTATCGACTATTAAACCGCACTAACTTGTAATATTCTAATATTTCAAAATGTTCTCTTTTCATCTGGTTTCTACTATGATTAACACTAAATTTTCAGTTAAAAACTTAGAAGATGAGACTTGACCGTAACAAAGCAGACGTTAGGATCCACTCATATGAAAATATTTTTCTTATATTCTTGAACAAATATCATATAAATACAAGCATCCACATCTGGATATTTCGATCATCATATATCTTGAGAGAGTTTACTACTGAGACTTGATATTGTATTTGCTATGTGTGTTAAATTTCCAATTCTGCTTCTTATTCGCAGCTGCTGTATATTGATCTGATTATGAGGATTCTGTATCAATCAGTAAGCGATTTTTTTATACACTAAAAAGTCGGACGAATATGAGATTTTTGTTTTATAAAACGAGCTCATGGTTTTTACAGCACAAACAATTCAACAGATTGAAAATATATAGTATTTCGATAATTTTGTATTAATTTAATAACGATTTCGAAAATATTTTACTCAATTTTGATTAAGATCTATACAGAAGTAGCACTATTCAATTTGCCTTTGCGCATTCAACATTTTCAGGCCAGTCGCAGTTCAATATTTTTGGATTGAAAAGTGTAGGTGGTTCGCATTGCAATGGAGCCCATCCGACATGTGTGCATTCATAGAAATAGTTGCATTTTTTGGTGTCTGGCTTCAATTCTCCGACGTTTTCACAAGGTTCCACTACAACAAATTAATTATTATTATTATTGAAATATAACTATGAATGAAAAATAATATACTCTGATTTTTACCTCTTTTTTCATTTGAATTTTTCAAGAAAACTCACCAGAACTACGAAATCTTTAATTCAAAATAGTGATAAAAAACAAACTATATTATTTCTCGTTCATAATTGAAATTTATCATCACAAAGTAACGAAAAAATCCATTCAATATTCGGAACCTAACTAACAAGTGTAGCTAAAGTTATATTAGTGTTGTAAGAATGGAATATCAGATATAATCTACAAACTGTGTCATTGTTATATTTAATTAGCTTTATGAAGGATGAGACTTAATCAATAAATTTTGTGAACAACTAAAATTAGATTTCAAAAAAGTTAACGTACTGGGATTTTGAAGAGAAGCCTCTGCGCATTCAACATTCGCAGGCCAGTCGCAGTTCAATATTTTTGGATTGAAAAGTGTAGGTGGTTCGCATTGCAAAGAAACCCATCCGTCACCCGTGCATTGATAAAAACGGTCGCAATGTTCAGGGTCTGGTTTCAATTGGTCAAACAGGTCACAAGGTTCCACTGCAACAAGTACATCTTGATTAAAATCACACTTACAAGTCCAGCTAGATCAATGTAGCAGTCAACAGTGCATTAACAATAGAAACATTAGATATACCTAATCAACAAACTGTATAATTTTGATATTCAATTAGTCTCATGACAGATGAGAGTTAAATAATTAATTGATTAATTTTGTGAACAACTAAAATGGGATGATGATGATGAAGACTTAGATCCAGATTACGATCCAAATGCTGGAAATGCATCTAGAGTAGACCAAATGTCAGGCGAGATAGCCGAGATAGAACCAAATGGAGAAAATGAAGACTGTTTATGCAATTAAGATAAGGAAGAGCGTATCATACTCAATGAGAAAAAAAAATGAAACCTACATCTAGTGTAGAAAGCACAGCGTTATGTGAAAAATATATACAAATATTCACTATGAGGAAAGACATAATTAGTTCTGAATGAACTTCATTTGGTACACAGTAAATTTAAAAAAAATCAAACAAGAACTCACGCGATGCAACTGTGGAAAACGCAAATAAAAATATAGCAAGAAGTGCTATCATTTTATACACTTTTTTTGAACTTTAGTTGAAACGCAGAATTATCGATGGATCAACAAGACCTCTTGGTTCAATTTATATGAGAACAATATCAGAGAGATAACAAATCTGATGGAGAATCATTTGAGCTTTATTTCCATTTGCAAATATCTAAAATCGATCACTAAGATAGCTCGAATTTCAATAGATATCAATCGAAATTAAATATTTTCAACTCAACCAAAATTTAAATTGAATGGAATTGTACGAAGTTTTCACATGAAGAAACTGTATAATTAATGTGCTAGAAATAGCGCAAGTTAATTGGAGTGAGTAGATTCACGCATTGGTTATTCAACTTCACAAAAAATATATATGACTATATCCTAAAATTTTATTAACTTCAATGGTTGCCTATTTATTCCAATACAAAGTTGGATAATAGTGAAATATTTTCTGTTCAAATTCATTGACCACATGGCATATGAGAAAGCTTTTGCTGGAGATTATTACATTACCTATATAAATTAACGGAATAGTCGAACCGTTAATTAAAAAGAAATTGATTAACTAGATGATCATCTAGTTCAAGAACTATTGATTACTTATATATAATTATATATATATATATATATATATATATATATATATATATATATATTTATATATATACATATATATCTATGAGAAAGGTGAACACCCAGTATACTGTACTTTAGTTTAATAATTCTTTGCAGGTAAACTTGCTTCAAGTCGAACAAAAAATGATTAAAGTTTCAGCCTAATCTGCGGCGTATCAGACCCGTTTTTTATCACTTCTTTTTTTTTGGCATTTGACGGCCGAGCAAGGGTGAGAAGGAGACGTGGTGACAGAAGAAATCCATAATTTGATGTTGAAAGGCATATCCATAAAAACCGTGGGTGTTATGGTATGGGGTGCCATATCCATTGGTAGCATTAAACCTCTACTTTTTATCCAAGGCAACATGACCGTCCTTCGTTACATTCAGGAAGTAGTGGAACCACATGTTCTTCCATATGTTCAAAGAGTTGAAAATGCCATTTTCCAACAAGACAACGCCAGGCCGCATGTTGCTAGAGTAACTTTAGCCTTCATGGATCAACACCATATCAATCGTTTACCATGGCCTCCAAGATCGCCCAATCTTTCTCCAATTGAACATGTGTGGTACATGCTCGGCCAAAGGTTGCCTAACTTACCTCATCCCCCTCAGACTCTAGCAGCTCTTAGATATGAGTTGATGGTAGGGTGGAATGAGATACCTCAGGAGGACATTGACCACCTCATCAGAACAATGCCCCGACGTACAAATGAGTGTGTAAGACATCGAGGATCTGTGACACATTATTAACTGTAACTCGGTTCGACGATAACCAAAGTGGCTGAAACTCTAATCATTTATTTATTATTATTAGTTAAACATGTAAGCAAAATATTAATAAATATGATTAAAAACATCTAGGTGTTTACCTTTCTTTGTCACTTAGTATATATATATATATATATATATATATATATATATATATATATATATATATATATATATATATATATATATATATATATATATATATATATATATATATATATATATATATATATATATATATATATATATATATATATATATATATATATCTAATCTCTTGATAATTATTAGCAATAACAGGCTTGTTGAATCTTAAAAAAACTTGATTTTATTGAAAAGGTTGACGTTTCCGCCACGACATTCGTGGCTTTATCAAAACTTTTGAGAAAAAATTGAAATTTCTTTGACATTTATTGATTAGAAAAAATTTCTATAGAAACAGACTACTGTTTCACTAAAATTTTTTTCGGCTGTGGCCGTTCTTTGCTATATATTACGTGCTATTCAGTCCAATATTAACATTCAAATTTGTTATTATTAGATGGTAAGGGAAACCACAGAAACCTTTACCCACGTAATGTTCGAAATAGGTCCAAATTATTTTGATTTTGAAGAGTCAAAGAATAATAATAATAGGGTACTATTTATCTTTTTTTCAAAAATTTCTCATTGCGGCTGTGGCCGTCTTCAGTTATTAATTACGTGCTATTCAGTCGAATATCAACAGACAGGTCCGTTGATATTAGATGGAAGGGAACCACAGAAACCTTCACCCACGTAATGTACAAAATAGGTTTAAAATATTTGATTGTTGTCTTTAAAAAGACATTACTTGTGATTTTGGAGATCACATGTTCTAAACTATATTTTCTTTCCAGAAAAATTGAAAATTCTAGATGTTTAGATTTTGTCTAAGAAGATGAGTTGTTGTGGTTAAAATTTGTTTGTTGAATTAAATCTGCGTATATTGAACTTAAATGTTTGATATCTGTTCTATCATTTACGACTTCATTTAAATTTTTTTGAATATGTAACATTTCTAAAATTTCTCTGCGTTTTTGATCTTTTTCTATTTCTAAAATTTTTGTGCTATTAAAGTTGAAAGTATGATTCTCATTGTTTTTATGTTTTATTAGTGCTGTGGTTTGTGTTCTGGTATATTTGTGTGCTTTTAATCTTTCTTCTAAATTTTGAAAAGTTTGTCCTATATATGATTTATTACAATTATTACAGGGTATACTATAAACAACATGAGATTTTTGCAGAAGAGGTGTTTTACTTTTTAATTTAGAATATATTTGTTTAATTTGATTTTGTGCGGTATGGGCTACTTTAATATCGTGTGGATTTAAAATTTGTGAAATTTTATTACTTAAATGAGGAATATATGGAAGAGGAATATATTTTTTTTTTTTTTTTTTTTTTTTTTTTTTTATATTTTCTTTTTTTGATGTTTCTAATGTGTTGTACAGTTTATGAATTCTATTTTTAGTGATTTTCTGTATAAGTTTTATTGGATAATCGTTTTTTATGAGTAATTTATGGACATCTTGTAATGTTTCATGTCTGTGTGTAGGTGAAGTAAGTTTAAGTGCTTTGTCTATATATCCGATTATTAAACTCTTTTTTTTGTGACAAATGATGTGTACTGTTGTAGTTCAATGTTCTTTGTGAAAAAATTTCTTTCCTATGCCATTTTGTGATAATTTCATTGTTTTTGTGCATGAGAGTAATATCAAGAAAATTTAATGTATTGTTCGTTTCTTTTTCTAGAGTAAATTGTAATTTTCTATTAAAGTCGTTGAATTTTTTGAGAATATCATCAATAAAATCTTCTGATGTTATTATAAGGCAATCATCAACATACCTTTTTGAAAATTATAAATTATTCATTCAAATAATTTAATACATTTGCTTCTAAATATTCTAATACTAATTGAGCTATAACACTGGAAATAGGACTTCCCATTGCTACACCATCAATTTGTTGGTAAAAGTTATTTTCATATTGAAAATAGTTTGTACCAAGAGCAAATTGAATTGCTTCTATAAAATCGGATTTAGGAATATTTGTATAATTTTTTGATAATATCCCATTTGTCATTAATTATTATTGGAACCAAAGAATTTGGAATATTGGTATAAAGAGAAACAACATCTAATGAGAAAAATTTTTAATTGTTAGGTATTTTCAAAGATTTAAGATGGTCTACTAGATCGAGAGAATTTTTGATATTATAAGGAATTTGATTTGCTATATATTTTTCAATATTGAAGAAAGAAATTTAGAGAGATTATATAGAGGTGATTGAATATAAGAGACGATAGGTCTTAATGGTATGTTTTCTTTATGTATTTTAGGAAGACCATAAAATTTAGGTGGAAGGCTGTTGTGTCGAATTAATTCTTTTGATTTTTGTGGAGAAATGAAATTTTTTTGTTGCCATGTTTTAAACAATTTGTTACTTTCATTTTGCAGAGTCTTAGTTAAATCTTTTTTAATTTGTTTATATGTAGAAGAATCACTAAGCATTGCAGAAATTTTTTGTTTGTATGTATTTGTTTCTAGTATAACTGTTTTGTTTCCTTTGTCTGATTTAGTTATTGTTAGTTGTGGATTAGATTTGATGAATTTTTTGGTTTTATATAAGTTTTTGATAGTTTCTGTATTATGTAATGTTTGTTTTTCATTTTTGTATTTATTGTGGTGAGTTTTTATAGTTTGTGCTACTTTTTGTCTAATAGAATTTTGATTTTCAGGACATAAATTTGAAATACCTTTTTCTATGTTAGCTATAATATTATTAATTGGTATTTGTGTGATATTATTAATTTCTATAGAGTGTTTGGGGTCTAAATTTAATGTTTCTTCGACGAAAAAAGGTAAAACAGTGGAAGTGGTATTAATTACACTATTTTCATGCGATGTTGCTTCTACTATTGGTTGTGGTGATTGGTTAGATATTAGTTTGTTCAATTTTTTGATGTGTCTGTTCTTATTGAGTTTACTTAGGTTATTGTTTTTAATTTCTTCATGTTGTAAAAAATTAAGTAAAATTTCATTAGGAAGAATTTGTTGTAATGTGTTTGTTAGAGTATTTATTCGTTTCGTTAAAGTATTGATAGTTTTAACAGTGTCGGTAATTATTAAATTGAGTGTTTTTTTAATGAAATTTTCATTTAGAATTTCAAATCTTCTGAAAAGACACTCACAGTTCAGAATAATGTTAGAAACTCTCAGCTTAAGGAATGTAGGACACAGATTTTCATGCTTGCAACGCAGTAAAAAAATTCTTCTTGACTTCAGATTGGTAATCTTCTTGTCGAGTGAACAAATATTTTTCAAAATAATAACTGCTTGTTGCCCGTGCTGTTGTTCCACATTCTTGAAAAAGTTTGGGATCATTGCCATATTTTCAGCTTGCAATATTTAATTATTTATTCGAATTGTTGTTGCCTGTGAACTATTTCTAATCTCTTGATAATTATTAGCAATAACAGGCTTGTTGAATCTTAAAAAACTTGATTTTATTGAAAAGGTTGACGTTTCGCCACGACATTCGTGGCTTTATCAAAACTTTTGAGAAAAAATTGAAATTTCTTTGACATTTATTGATTTGAAAAATTTCTATAGAAACAGACTACTGTTTCACTAAAATTTTTTTCGGCTGTGGCCGTCTTCAGCTATATATTACGTGCTATTCAGTCCAATATTAACATTCAAATTTGTTATTATTAGATGGTAAGGGAAACCACAGAAACCTTTACCCACGTAATGTTCGAAATAGGTCCAAATTATTTTGATTTTGAAGAGTCAAAGAATAATAATAATAGGGTACTATTTATCTTTTTTTCAAAAATTTCTCATTGCGGCTGTGGCCGTCTTCAGTTATTAATTACGTGCTATTCAGTCGAATATCAACAGACAGGTCCGTTGATATTAGATGGGAAGGGAACCACAGAAACCTTCACCCACGTAATGTACAAAATAGGTTTAAAATATTTGATTGTTGTCTTTAAAAAGACATTACTTGTGATTTTGGAGATCACATGTTCTAAACTATACTTTCTTTCCAGAAAAATTGAAAATTCTAGATGTTTAGATTTTGTCTAAGAAGATGAGTTGTTGTGGTTAGAATTTGTTTGTTGAATTAAATCTGCGTATATTGAACTTAAATGTTTGATATCTGTTCTATCATTTACGACTTCATTTTAATTTTTTTGATTATGTAATATTTCTATAATTTCTCTGCTGTTTTTTTCTTTTTCTATTTCTAAAATTTTTGTGCTATTAAAGTTGAAAGTATGATTCTCATTGTTTTTATGTTTTATTAGTGCTGTGGTTTGTGTTCTGGTATATTTGTGTGCTTTTAATCTTTCTTCTAAATTTTGAAAAGTTTGTCCTATATATGATTTATTACAATTATTACAGGGTATACTATAAACAACATGAGATTTTTGCAGAAGAGGTGTTTTACTTTTTAATTTAGAATATATTTGTTTAATTTGATTTTGTGCGGTATGGGCTACTTTAATATCGTGTGGATTTAAAATTTGTGAAATTTTATTACTTAAATGAGGAATATATGGAAGAGGAATTTTTTTTTTGTTTATATTTTCTTTTTTTGATGTTTCTAATGTGTTGTACAGTTTATGAATTCTATTTTTAGTGATTTTCTGTATAAGTTTTATTGGATAATCGTTTTTTATGAGTAATTTATGGACATCTTGTAATGTTTCATGTCTGTGTGTAGGTGAAGTAAGTTTAAGTGCTTTGTCTATATATCCGATTATTAAACTCTTTTTTTGTGAAAAATGATGTGTACTGTTGTAGTTCAATGTTCTTTGTGAAAAAAATTTCTTTCCTATGCCATTTTGTGATAATTTCATTGTTTTTGTGCATGAGAGTAATATCAAGAAAATTTAATGTATTGTTCGTTTCTTTTTCTAGAGTAAATTGTAATTTTCTATTAAAGTCGTTGAATTTTTTGAGAATATCATCAATAAAATCTTCTGATGTTATTATAAGGCAATCATCAACATACCTTTTGAAAGTTATAATTTGTTCATTCAAATTATTTAATACATTTTCTTCTAAATATTCTAAAACTAATTGAGCTATAACACTGGAAATAGGACTTCCCATTGCTACACCATCAATTTGTTGGTAAAAGTTATTTTCATATTGAAAATAGTTTGTACCAAGAGCAAATTGAATTGCTTCTATAAAATCGGTTTTAGGAATATTTGTATAATTTTTGATAATATCCCATTTTTCATTAATTATCAGACAAAGGAAACAAAACAGTTATACTAGAAACAAATACATACAAACAAAAAATTTCTGCAATGCTTAGTGATTCTTCTACATATAAACAAATTAAAAAAGATTTAACTAAGACTCTGCAAAATGAAAGTAACAAATTGTTTAAAACATGGCAACAAAAAAATTTCATTTCTCCACAAAAATCAAAAGAATTAATTCGACACAACAGCCTTCCACCTAAATTTTATGGTCTTCCTAAAATACATAAAGAAAACATACCATTAAGACCTATCGTCTCTTATATTCAATCACCTCTATATAATCTCTCTAAATTTCTTTCTTCAATATTGAAAAATATAGTAAATCAAAATCCTTATTATATCAAAAATTCTCTCGATCTAGTAGACCATCTTAAATCTTTGAAAATACCTAACAATTACAAATTTTTCTCATTAGATGTTGTTTCTCTTTATACCAATATTCCAAATTCTTTGGTTCCAATAATAATTAATGACAAATGGGATATTATCAAAAATTATACAAATATTCCTAAAACCGATTTTATAGAAGCAATTCAATTTGCTCTTGGTACAAACTATTTTCAATATGAAAATAACTTTTACCAACAAATTGATGGTGTAGCAATGGGAAGTCCTATTTCCAGTGTTATAGCTCAATTAGTTTTAGAATATTTAGAAGAAAATGTATTAAATAATTTGAATGAACAAATTATAACTTTCAAAAGGTATGTTGATGATTGCCTTATAATAACATCAGAAGATTTTATTGATGATATTCTCAAAAAATTCAACGACTTTAATAGAAAATTACAATTTACTCTAGAAAAAGAAACGAACAATACATTAAATTTTCTTGATATTACTCTCATGCACAAAAACAATGAAATTATCACAAAATGGCATAGGAAAGAAATTTTTTCACAAAGAACATTGAACTACAACAGTACACATCATTTTTCACAAAAAAAGAGTTTAATAATCGGATATATAGACAAAGCACTTAAACTTACTTCACCTACACACAGACATGAAACATTACAAGATGTCCATAAATTACTCATAAAAAACGATTATCCAATAAAACTTATACAGAAAATCACTAAAAATAGAATTCATAAACTGTACAACACATTAGAAACATCAAAAAAAGAAAATATAAACAAAAAAAAAAAATATATTCCTCTTCCATATATTCCTCATTTAAGTAATAAAATTTCACAAATTTTAAATCCACACGATATTAAAGTAGCCCATACCGCACAAAATCAAATTAAACAAATATATTCTAAATTAAAAAGTAAAACACCTCTTCTGCAAAAATCTCATGTTGTTTATAGTATACCCTGTAATAATTGTAATAAATCATATATAGGACAAACTTTTCAAAATTTAGAAGAAAGATTAAAAGCACACAAATATACCAGAACACAAACCACAGCACTAATAAAACATAAAAACAATGAGAATCATACTTTCAACTTTAATAGCACAAAAATTTTAGAAATAGAAAAAGATCAAAAACGCAGAGAAATTTTAGAAATGTTACATATTCAAAAAAATTTAAATGAAGTCGTAAATGATAGAACAGATATCAAACATTTAAGTTCAATATACGCAGATTTAATTCAACAAACAAATTTTAACCACAACAACTCATCTTCTTAGACAAAATCTAAACATCTAGAATTTTCAATTTTTCTGGAAAGAAAATATAGTTTAGAACATGTGATCTCCAAAATCACAAGTAATGTCTTTTTAAAGACAACAATCAAATATTTTAAACCTATTTTGTACATTACGTGGGTGAAGGTTTCTGTGGTTCCCTTCCCATCTAATATCAACGGACCTGTCTGTTGATATTCGACTGAATAGCACGTAATTAATAACTGAAGACGGCCACAGCCGCAATGAGAAATTTTTGAAAAAAAGATAAATAGTACCCTATTATTATTATTCTTTGACTCTTCAAAATCAAAATAATTTGGACCTATTTCGAACATTACGTGGGTAAAGGTTTCTGTGGTTTCCCTTACCATCTAATAATAACAAATTTGAATGTTAATATTGGACTGAATAGCACGTAATATATAGCAAAGAACGGCCACAGCCGAAAAAAATTTTAGTGAAACAGTAGTCTGTTTCTATAGAAATTTTTCTAATCAATAAATGTCAAAGAAATTTCAATTTTTTCTCAAAAGTTTTGATAAAGCCACGAATGTCGTGGCGATACGTCAACCATTTCAATAAAATCAAGATATTTAAGATACAACAAGCCTGTTATTGCAAATAATTATAAAGAGATTAGAAATAGTTCACAGGCAAAAACAATTCGAAAAAATATATATATATATATATATATATATATATATATATATATATATATATATATATATATATATATACATATATATATACATATATATGTTTTTATAATACATAATAGTTTGATTTTGACAAATAATATAATTGATTAATCAAATGTATATATATATATATATATATACATTTGATTAATCAATTATATTATTGGCCAAAATCAAACTATTATGAATTATAAAAACACGACCTTCAGCAACGTTACAAGTCCGATAAATTCAACAATATTGTTTCAATCAGAAAACACTCTATCGCAGCGAGCTGCATTAAAAGAGCAGGTTTTCATAACGTATCCAGTTTAGAAAATATTTTCATTAAATTATGATTTTTCTTCGTAATTAAATAAAAAACACTCTTATGTGTAAACAATATTTATTCCCTGCCCGGGGATCAACCCCCCAAACAATTCGTACCAAAACCATCACATCCAAGGTATCATACGAAACTACGTACTTACAAACTTTCAACCCTATTTCTATAAAATTGGGCCTTTTGTCGTGTAAACAAGATTTATTTCCTCCTCAGGAGGGTCAACCCTCCAACCAATATATATATATATATATATATATATATATATATATATATATATATATATATATATATATATATATATATATATATATATATATATAGATAAATATATTTCGAGTATATTTTGGCACTGTAATGGAGATTACATTAGACCAAATCAGCAAAAAATTTTGTATATGAGATTACTCTTAAC
Organism: Cynegetis impunctata; assembly: GCA_030704885.1. NCBI lineage: Eukaryota > Metazoa > Arthropoda > Insecta > Coleoptera > Coccinellidae > Cynegetis > Cynegetis impunctata. The sequence continues at coordinate 134,653 of JARQZK010005100.1, read as the reverse complement.
ACAGAACAAAACTTTATTAGCGAAAATTCAGATAACATCTTTCACATCTTCTTTTTTGAAGTTTCAACTCCTTTCCTCAACTGAAATATCAAAAGGTTTTTAAGGCATTGCTTATCCCTACAGCTACTTGAAACTGAGTAAAAAGGCTGAGCATTTGTATGTGCATTGAGTTGAAGTGAAGTAAATATTTTTTGGAGAAATAAACCTATTCCTTTCCCCAACCGCCACTATGTGTATGTACAGTTTTCTTGTTTGTTCGTCGATTTTAAGATGTCACGTCTAGAGTCCCTTCAAATTGGCGTTGGGTTTTCAGACTTCGTATATGAAAAAAAAAAGTGAAATATAAGATCTTACTGATGAAGCTCTACTACTAGCGCATTTTTATTTCCAATGGGTATTATATGAATATTCATGAACTTGGGTTCTGACTACCATGTTACCAAATATAATCGTTAAATTATATAGTTGATATTGATCGAGGAACATCACAGATGTTCTGAAACTGAGTTGCCACTATTTCATTATCAAAGAAAGAAGCATTCTTCGTCTTTTAATATTATTAATTAAATATATTTCTCATAATTTATGTACTGATTATAAGCACCATATATCATATTTAATAATGAAACAATGACTGCATATTGGCGGATGCTACGGGACGACACAATTCTGCATATAAATATGGAGACCAATACCAATACCTGACCAAGCTAGTTAGTTGAGTACGTTAGGTACGCTGGCTAGTATTTGGGAGGTCTCGGGTTTAAACCCCGGGGCCGACTGGTCTGCCATGAGTTTTTTTCAGAGGTTTCCTCATGGTAATGTAAGTCACTGCATGCAAACTTATAAGGCGAATGCTGGGCCAGTACTAATCCTCTGAACCCTACCCACACTTCCTATGTTCCATAAATATCCCGTCTCACCTATCATTAATGCACTTGTACATACAAGTGTATCCTCTGATCTGGCTGAAGGAGTTAATCCCAAACTTAAGCTGCCCGGCTCCCTGACACATACTTCAGGGAGGAATTAAACACGTGTGTTTCCTTTTTTTTCCAATACCTGAATGAATGAAAGTACGTTTAATAATCTTTCTGGAGAGAGGGGTACGATTTTGTTTTTAAATTTCGCATCTTTTTTCAACACTGGATTCACTAAACTTTCCTAATTTAAATTTATAATAAAATTCCTTTTTCTCCCATATTTGGGGGGAATTCGGCTGCGGTCGTCTTTTGTTGCTAATTACATAAAATCTGAAATTAACCATTCGTTGTAGCTATAGAATGGGATAAAGAATTCTATTTATTGCTCAACAGGTGGTGGTGGATTCGATTCTTTAGTGCGATTTGCTTTTAAACGAAAAACATTGTGGACTTCTTCTTATAGACTATTTTTAATATCAAATACTTCAACACAATTTTCTTTAATATTGAACCGAAAAGATCAACTATATGAAGATTCATTAATGAATTTTTGTTTATTCGACAGTTCTGACCAACATAGACGAACGGAAGTTAGACGAGTGAAAAATATTGAGAATTTTATTTTGAATATTTAATCTATGGATATATGAAAATAATATTCAAAGTTTTTTGTCTTATTTTCCCAGAAATAATATACGATTACATTGTCCCGAAATTTAACGGTGAACTACAGGACAGGTTTTTATTTCCGATTCAGACCTCCCTTTTTAACTTTAGATATAATTATATATATAATTCCCCAGTACATACTACCATCTCAAGAAGCTAAAATTAAATTAAATAAGCTGAAATTGGATACCTGCTCTTGTTTTCAAGGCAGAACGAAACTATAAAGATTTGAATAAAATCGGTCACAATTTTGGTATCTCCTAACTCTGATGTAGACTATGGCGGGAAAGTGCAAGAGCAGAAATGCTCTAGATTGGTGAATTACTTATATACAATTTGTCTGATATATAATCCAGCCTTATGGAGCTTTTTGAAAGGTGTATAGAGATGTTTTAGAAGGAATTTTACAGCCCCAAAGCCCCGAAAACTGAGTAAGAGGGTTGCACATTTAAATACGTGAATTGCCTGTCAGAGTTATGAACTTTTATCCAAATCCATTTTCACATAGGGATTTCTTGTTTCTTTGCTGTTCTTGCGAATATACGCATCTCGACAGCTTCTGCTGTTTGAGTTGGAAGTTTGAAATTTATTACGTAGATTGAATTGATTTTATTCAACTATTTTACTCATTCATTGCAGTTTTATTTCAGAGATATTATGAATTTCTCTACACACACAGCAATTCAAAATTTCATCTTGACCTTCTTTTCATTTTTAAGTGTGTTATGAGTATTTGTATATTCCGTGGTTAAATGAATTTAGAATATTCTATTAATATTGATGAAAGATCTACTATATGAAATATTATTGAAGAAGACATAATTAGCGAACCCGTTTCAAATATATATCCATCTTCAGCGCTTATTATAATAAACTGACTAAAATTGTGATAAATACAATAATCCAGGTCTGTCATGAATTAACAAATATTCTGAATAATTATGAGTCAGATATGTAGATTTGTAGTTTCAAAAATTTGCTTAGCAGAAACCAGATAATCCTTCTTGCAGTGCTTAACTTTCGAGGTTATTTTCGAAGACTTGAGTTAGATATGAAGAAACTTTAATTTCTGAAATATCGAGGAATTGGAAATTTCTAGTAATATGGTGGGTTCCCATACTACGGTTCTTCATATCTATATAGCACGGGACGGTTTTAAAAGAATATTTGACCATTTGAGCTTCGGTTTTGAAAGATATTTTCATGTTCGTATTAGAAACTAATTCAGAACAATGAATGGTTACATAAGAATGTTAAATGAAAATATTTTTTCTGAATTATCCGGGAAACACCATTCTCTAATGCTTTTTCTTTGAAAAAATAGTGCGTATTTCCGGATTTCACCAAGAAGAATCACATCGTTGTTTGGTTGTACCTATAACCATAGCAACGCAGTAACCACAAATTAATTTAGCATTACAATAGCTATTATTTGACGTTTTGAAAATTCACTTTGTATTTAGAGCGATTATTATGGTGAATAACTGCAGGGAAAGAGAGTTTAAACATTTGAATGAAAATTTCAATTCTACTACAGCTCAAATATTACCTGAAAAATCAAAGATAAGATACGAAATCGTTATAGTTTGTACACAAAATGGATGAATATAAAGAAATGCAAAACTATAATAGAGAAATAAGAGTCAGAAATTGTATAACCAGTAGTATGGTTTACGCAGTATCGTTCGGAAAAATCAACTGGGAAAATATAAGTAAATGACATAGAGTGAACAAGGAAAATTCTTCAATAATTTGAAAATTATCGAACAATTTTCCAAGGGAGGTAGTAATATTTATCCCACGGAGCGACAAAATTCTCTATTTTCGAACTAAGCAATAAATTGTTGCTTCCCAATATATTTGGCGGAGGGCACTATGGTTTTTTATCCACTAAATGTTCGGCCGCGATTGGTATTGGTGAACAATTAGATGTTTTTTACTCCGAATCAAATAGGCTGCACTGAAGACATCTAAAAAGATCGAAACATGCAGATTTTGAGTGGGGATGACTTGACGATTTTTATAATTCATTGTTGGATTGTGAATTGTGAATTCTCGTTGGGGAATACATATAACCAACTTCCTTGGAATATTGTTTCATAATTTTGATAAATTATTAAAGAAGTTTCCTTCTTTATTTTATGTTTCATTTGAAATTGATGCTGCTTTACTTGTATATTTTTCATGAATTGATTGCAAACTAAAGTTTAAAAGCAAATCGAGAATATCTCCATAAACTACGCTATTTCGATGGCATAGTACCGATCGCACAACAAAGAAGAGCTAAACGAAATGTTCATAGAACTAAACAGTAAATCCAAAGAGATCAGATTAAAAATGAAGATTTCGAAAACAAAATACATGATCAACAAGGGCAAAGATCACAATGAAACCTCAGAAATACACAATGAAATGTATGGAATAACAGAGAACTATCCAGGAGTTTTTAAATGCCATAACAAAATCTTTAAAAACATATTTCTAGCAAAATTTCAATGGCGTTTCTGAAAACAAAAGAATCTAAACTTTTGTTAGGGCTATATTTTTAATATGATACAACAAACTGTCTTTTGAAACTGTAATTGTAGGAAAGAATTGCTGGTATAAATTTATTATTACTGAAATGATCGGTAGCACATATCCAATCAAAAATCGAATTAAAATGGACAACTGCTTACCTGCACGCACTTCAGTTTGTAATTTACGGAAAGATTTTCTCTAGCTTCAGTTCAGCATCTTCAGGTCACTATCTTCGGTGCAATTCAATGTCTATTAAATTAACCAAAAACTTGGAGATAAAAATAAAATGAAAATTCTTAAATAGAGTTCCCAAATTCACTGGGACGAAAAACGAAAAGAAGTACTTGATTGATTGAGGTAGCCGCAATGAATGTCAATATCTGTTTTCTCTGCGCACATCCACATTATTGTTCGAGCAGTTGTCCCCAGATTTTGAATAGGTGCTCCGAGAACGCGTAATATTACAAAGAAAATAAAAATATCAAAGACATTTTCGATTTGGTCAGATTTCATTCGCTTAATCGAATGGGATTTCAAGTTTCCCAAACAAAAACAAATAATATTATATTGAAATTTGACAACAAAAATATAAAGTATAGATATTCCACATTTCAGAATGTTTACTAATGAAACCTAAACTTCGCGCCATTGTGAATTACTTATATAGTTACATCAATTTTCCCAACTTTGCATTTCATGTCAGTTGATTCGAATATTTTTTGACAGTGGATTAACGAAAACCAAAGAATCATTCAAAATTTTCGTTAACTCTAAATTAAGAAATGAAACTTATTTTATATATAAGTTCACAAAAATCTATTGAGTAGTAAACTGATTTCGGTATCTGAAAAAAAAACCGATTTATTGGTTTAATTTTGATGTTATGAAGAACAAAACTGTCAGTAGAAGGAATTTAAGATTTGTTCTGATTGATGCAAATGAAATAGTGATTCTTCATTCATTCAGAAACAAACCTATTTATTTATCAATCAAATCATGAAAAACATACTTGTCGACCATGGTCAATTTCATACATTACACAAAGTGAACAAGGAAAATTCTTTAATAATTTAAAAAATTATCAAACAACTTTCCAAGGAAGCTGGTTATACGTATTCAGCAACGCAAAATCTGCATTCACAATCGAACGGTGAATTATAGAAATTGTCAAGTCACCCTGACTCAAAATCTGCATAGAGCTGTTTCGATCTTATTAGATCTCATCAGTTCAGCTTATTTGACTCGGAGTGAATTAACAAATTTCTAATTGTCCCCCAATACAAATCGTGGTCAGTAACACTGTCTGGATAACAATTCAGAGCGCCATCCCACCAAAGATATTGGGAAACAACAATTCACTGCTTAGACAGAAAATGCAGAAATTTGTCGCGCGTTGTTCGTGGGTTCAATTTCAACTGTGCTCTTGGGTATTTGCCCCTCTTATTACATTAATTGCGAAAATGTCCTGGTACGGAGGTTTCACATGTGGGAGAAAACGCGTCCTACATCTTTTTAAAAAAATTATTATATTTGCTGGTTTATCATTTATCAGCAACTGATTACGAATGAATTTTGCCTAGTGACAGTTGGCTGAAAAGATTTTTGTAAAATATTTCACTAGATATTAAACCGAATAAGAATGCAAAGGTGATGGATTCGGTTTGAAAATCATGGTTTGCCATATTAATTGTTATCACAAAGCAGATAAACGAGATACTTCAATTCGAGTGTATTCTATTACTAGGATTAAATCATATGATTAATAATGAACAACATTAACGCTAAATAAAATAAAATCAAATAACAATCGTATCTGATCGAATGGTTATCGAGTTATCAAGGTCAAATACTAAATTTGGTATTCTCAATAAGAATTCTATAAAATGAAAACGGGCTAGCGCATAAAAGAATTGTAAGTCTGAAAGTTCACTTTACATTATGTTGAATGTTAGTAGCTTGCCAACTAATGTTGATAATATGAATGGTGTTAAGTTCAATCTAAAAAACGTTTCTAATATGATAACCATAAATTGCCGCAATCTTCTAACTTCAAAAAACATTTTACTGTAGAATATAGATACTTAGTTCATGAATATACATGAAGAATTTCATCACTATAAATAAAATAATCAACAAGAACTCTGCAGAAAGATTGAGTTCGTTCGCCTATATTATTATTATTACCAATTCCATAATTTTAAATGATAGAATCAAATTGTTTTTTATATTTGGATGGAGAACATCCTGGAAACTCCACCTCGGAAAGATATATTTTATTAAAGAAGAATTTCATTACTTTTTCGCCTCAGATATTAGAATTGATATATGTCTTTATTTTTATTTATGATTACGTGAGTTCTAACTGAAACTACAAGAACCCATTTCAGTTAAACTAATCTCAATCAGTATTTGCGGTATCAAGAAACTAGTGAACATTTCAGTCTCATTGTCTAAAGAAGTCCTGGTATGGGGCGAAGCGTGCGTTACAATCTATCTCTTTCTATGGCTCAACAGTCCTAGAAAACCTGGGCCTACCATATCCTAAGCCTCCATTCTTCTCTCTATATCGCTGACATCAGCAAAATCCTTGCATTTCTCGTCCATCCATTTTGATGTATTCCTCCTATTTCTGTTCTTCCTCTGGTCCATGCGCCGGCAAATTGGAATTCATAAATAAGCTTCGGAGCGCTTTCCTCCTCTATCCTCATTACGTGCCCATCCCATTTCATATAAAAGAGTTTCCTCAGACTTCTTCGTCATGGTCCAGTACTGGTTGCCGTATGCCGCTATAGGTCTAAGCTAGCTTGATATATTCGGATCTCTGTTGGCTTGCTTAGTAGTGTTGATTCGAATGAGTTATATAGGGTACAACATGCCTTGTTTGTTGCTGTAATTGAGTGCTAAATATCTTCCGTTATGTCACTTTTATCATTTATTTGAGTTCCAATATACTTTTGAGTCGCGTACTACTTGAGAGTTCTTGTTCCCCATCTTATATGTTATCCTATCCTTATATTTGGTTCAGTGGAAAGACATTTTGTTTTTTCTTTATTACGATTAGTGCCGTTCTCCTCGCTTCCGTTTAAAGCTTCTGGTAGAGGTCTTTGCCTCTGCAACTTATCTTCCGACGATGTTTAATTCATCTGCATATCTTACTATCTAATGTGATTTATTTGAGGTTGTTTATTTTGTATGGACCTTGATATCTCCAAACTGGGTAAAACCAGAAGTAAGACAGGGGAACCGGTCTTACTCAGTCCGGTTTTAATCTGGATGGAGATATCAAGGTCCATACATCTCAAATACATGGTTTGATACGACCGTCCCATTTTCATAGGCCTATATTTGTATTGAACTTTTCTGTAAGGCGGTTCCGCACACTTACGATATAGTTAGATTTTATCATGGTTATTCTAATGAGATTAATTAGTTTGTATGGTATGCCGAGTTCTTCCATCGTAGAGTACATCTTGTTTCTGTCTTTATTATCAGTGTTGTATTTCTATCCCTTTTCCAAGATCAGCCTTATAGCTAACACCTAATGTGTGCTAAAGCGGTTTTTCATGAATCTTGCTTGATGTTCTCCTATTATTGCATCCTCATATGTCGTAATACGTTTCTTAACGATATCAGAGAAGATTTTGGATGCAGTTGGCATCAAGGAAATTCCTCGGCATTTGCCGCGCTTGAGTCGTTCTCCTTCCTTATACATCGGGTAGATGATTCACGTGTTTAATTCAGTTCCAGTTCTTCTCCAGTGCCCAAACTTCTTTAATCAGCTGTAATAGTTCTTGAGGTATGCTTTCACTGATTATCAGATCAGTGCTGTATATCTACAATCTATTCGATATTTGCTCAATGCGTTTAAAAGTGACTATCTCTCAACTGAGTAGAACGTCTTTTCATCATCAACGAATGAGTTTCAAATGTTATATTCAATTAATTTTTTTATCAACGATCATATAACTCGAGTGTTGAAGACTTTTCTGAAGCCAGCTTGCTTTATCGGATGGTACTGATTCAATTTGTTAGTCAACCACTCTGATATTGTTTTGTTCATCTTATCTGATACCAGGTACAGTAATATTGGTTTATAGAAGCTTAATTTATTTGTCGCCTTTTCTATATAGGAGGATCATTATTGTTCTCCTAGTTGAAATATTTCAAAAATGAATTTTTTTAATGTCTTATATATATATATATATATATATATATATATATATATATATATATATATATATATATATATATATATATCTTTCAACAACATTGTCCAATCTATCCCTAGAGTATGTGATGCGAAATATAAAAGAGGGGAATTTAAGAATAAATGGAGGCCAAATGGTTGCGTATGCAGACGACATAGTCATAGTAACGAAGCGACGAAAATTAATGAAACAAATGCTACTGGAAATAAATACAGAAGGCGAGAAAATGGGATTAAAAATGAACAGCAGTAAAACAAAGATAATGAGATTTGGAAAACAGTGTGAAACCAAATTATAAAAATGGGTGATTACGAATTTGAGGAAGTCGAAAAGTTCGAATATCTGGGGGTCACGATCAGCAATAATGGAGAAAGAAGGTCAAAAATATACGAAAAAATAATGGTAGCTAATAGGGCGTACCATGGCAATAAGAAACTACTAGAGAGTAAACTATTATTAACAAGGGACTAAACTCAACATTTATAAAACAATGATAAGACCGGTGATGATATATGGAGCAGAAACATTGACAATGACAAAAAGAGAAGAGGAGGAATTAAGAATAGTTGAATGAAAAATAATGAGAACAATCCTAGGGCCAATAAAAGTTGACGACAATGATTACAGGCAATGGATGAACTATGAATAAACTGAGAGAAAAGAACAGCGAAGATATAGTGAAAGGAATAAAGAAGCGAAGGATATAATGGCTCGGCCATGTATGGAGAAGGGGAGAGTATACTATAGTCTGCTCAGTGCTGCAGTGGAAACCAGGAAGTAGGTGAAGGCAAGAAATACCTAGATCTAAGTGGCTGAAGAAAGTGAAGGATGATTTAATAATGATAGGTATCGCTGGATGGAAAAAAAGCTTAGGAGAGGACTCTATGGATAAAAATAAGCGATAAATTATTGAAATGATGGGGATTGCTCCACCCCAGAAAGCGGATCTAGAAAGCATTTATGCTGCGCAACCCCACAAGGGGTGTTTAGCCATCGTTTATTATTATTGTATAAATATTTTCCTTTTTTGTTTGAACAAAAAGAAAAATATTTCTGCTTAAACAAATAACTAGCTACCGTGAAGATTGAAGTAAGCAAGAGGTGTCGGGCGTGCATTAGGAACAGGGGAGAACAGTTCGAACAAAATTTGTAACTAGAAAACAGTTAAATATAAAATTATTGTTAGAAGTTTAACTTTTTCTCAAATAAACGATCATAAAACAACATTGTTTTCCTCACTAAGTCCGAACGATTTCCGTCCTTGTAAAGAATATCCGCAATTTGAAGCTGAAATATTTTTTTTTATCAATGTGTAGTATACCGTTAGAAAGATCATTGAATAGAAAAATTTCTAAAAGACAGTGAAGCTCCCAATTATTGGTAACTTTTTCAACATTAAATTTTAAAAATGATTTATTCCCTTGTATGTGCCTTTGGTACTGTCAGTTGTAATGAAAACCATTAATTATGTGAACAAGCATACATTGTAGAATATTTATTTGAAAAAATGGTGCTTGTACGGGCACCAGTAAAAACTTACGAGTCCAGAAGTGAAAAGGTAGCAAACGATCCCAACATTATCCCAAAAAATTTTAGTGGTTCATGTGCCGAGACATATACATATATATATATATATATATATATATATATATATATATATATATATATATATATATATATATATATATATATATATATATATATATATATATATATATATATATATATATATATATATATATATATATATATATATATATATATATATATATATATATATATATATATATATATATATATATATATATATATATATATATATGCATAAATATATATATATATATATATGTATATATATATATATATATATATATATATATATATATATATATATATATATAGGGCCTCTGCACATGAACCACTAAAATTTTATTTTGTTCCCAGTATATAACGGTATCTCCAGTGGCTCTCGTCAAACTAAATGAAGTAAAATTTGTTATCTGGGGTTGTTTCCAATGGAGGACAAAAATTTTAAAAGCTCTAGAAAATGTATTATGTTCTCAGATATATTGATTTCATGCATATATTTTCCCGGTACATACTGGAACCTTCAGCGGCTCCCCTAAAACTAAATGAGCTGCAATTTGGTATCTGGGGTTATTTTCGAGACAGAACGAAAATAATAAAAAGCTCTAGAATAATTATTATGTTCATAATTAATTTCCAAATATTGTTTCACTGGTTTAAAATGTTTCCTTTTATGGAACTTATAAATTTATATATAGGTATATATTAGGTATAAAAAATATCCTAAAAGCATAGTCCACGAGGCGAAATCAGTCTTGCCCCTTACAGTTGACTTTCGATAAAGTGCAGTAGTCTATTATTTCCAGGAAAATCGAAGAAGTACGAAAAATTTAAGAAACTATATTCTTCCGAAAGTTTCGATATATTTTCACTGAAAATGTCAGTAAAATCTGTAACACCTCTTTTTTTCACCACCATACCATTTTTACATGTTTTGAAACAGTGAGCAATTGTTTCACCTTTTAATTTTTATCACAAAGCAAATGAATAAGATACTGCAAATTTGAAGTATTCGATTACTAATTAGGATTTTATGATTACATCACACCTGATAAACAATTTCGAGTTTGAATAGAATCAGTAGTTCAATCTGAGCTGTTACTCAGATTGAACTATAAGCCAGCGTTTCTCAACCTGTGCGGCGCAAGAACACACACTCCACAAAAGACTTTTTTTTGGTATAACTTCTTATTGTATTGGGGGCGTGATATACAAATAAAATGATGATCTGCACACACAATCCAAACAAAATTATTATTATTATTATTATTATTATTACATATCATGGTTTGTGGGGGCGAGATACACATTATAATATGAAATCGGGTCGCTAGTCCTAAAAGATTGAGCAATACGTATACAATAGGTTTAATATATTTCTTTCAGATGGGTAAACGTAGAAATTATGGTAGCTATAGAGTAGTACCGATGAAAAACTTAGGGAAAATAAAAACTGAAAATTAAAAATAAATGTCTTTTGACAGTTAGAGAATTAGTTCAATATATATATATATATATATATATATATATATATATATATATATATATATATGTATATATATATATATATATATATATATATATATATATATATATATATATTTATATATATATATATATATATATATATATATATATATAATATATATATATATATATATATAATATATATATATGAATATATATATATATATATATATACAGTGCTTTCATGATGAAAGGAACAAATTCATTAAAAAATTAAGGTTTTCTATTTCATGTTAAATCCTCGGACAGGTCGATTAGTATTTTTATTTGGGGCATTTTCGCAAATAAAAAAATTTTGTATACAGGGTGTCTCATTCAAGAGCTATGACTTTGTCATTAGTTTTTTTAAAGGTAATACCCTGTATATTATTTCACTTTACAAATTCTACGATAAATTCTTATCACTTTTTGTGAACATACCATATTGCCTCAACTCGATGGATTGCCAGAAAACGGAGATAGTGGGTAATGAGAGGTACGATATGAAAAACACACAAATGTAATTACTAATTTAATTTTATATATGTTCAATCTGTTGTCCATTTTACTTCGAGACATTTTTTGAAGTCGATTCAATGTTTCCCGTTGCACATTTTCAATTACTTCTGGACTGATAAGTCTTATTTCCTGCCTGATTCTCTCTTTTAGATCATCAATATTATTTGGTCTATTCAAATAAACTTTAGACTTCAAATAACCCCATAAGAAAAATCCGATGGGGTTATGTCCGGTGATCTTGGCGGCCACTCAATCGGACCCTCTCCGTCCTATCCATCTTGTTGGGAAAAGTTGCATCAAGAAATTGTTCGAACAGCGATTGAATAGTGAGGAGGTGCCCCATCTTGTTTGAAACCATATCTCGTTATTAGGTATGTCAGGATCTTGTGGGTTAGGAAACAAAAACAGCTAAAGGCCGGAATGAGTTCGAACTGGAGAAAGTTCAAGTAGTCCTCTCCGTTTAGTGTTCCTTCAAAAAAAATAGGGACCAAACTATACGATTTGGAACAATCGCTGCCATGTAATTAATTTTTTTGAGGCCGCTGTGTGTGGCATTCTTGCATCCAATGAGGATTTCTCGGTCGCCCAATACCTTACAGTTTTGTCTGTTGACGTGGCCATATAAAGTAAAGGTGGCTTCATCAGAAAAAATTATGTTTGTAATGAAAATTTAGATGTTGATTATGAATTTCAAGAATCTGCTCACAAAAACTGTACTCTGCGGTCTCAAAAATCGTCTTCTAATAATTCATGTACCAGCTTAATTTTATAGGGATGATACTTATTTACCTTAAGTATTTATGCACGGACCCTACTGATAAATTGAAATTAATTGGAAATTGTAGTAATGGATGTATGAGGGTTATCTTGGGTTTCTAGTAGAACGTTCAGCACTGTTTCTTCAGATACTCTCGGTGGTCTTCCTTTAGGTAAATCTCTAACGTGGCCGTATCTCCTGAATTTTGATTCAATTTTGCTGACTGTCGATCTAGTAATTGGCGGACGATCAGGATGATTTTCATTGAATAGATTGCAGACTTCTTCTTGTGAACGCACCCTATCTCCAAAACCAATCATCATAAGTACTTCAATACGTTCTCTCTCAAGTAATTGCATTTTCTTAAACAATGAAGTATTGTAGTGCCTGGAGCGTTAAAAACGTGAAAACTGCGGACTATACAGCACCAGTGAATGAATTCAGATGGTACATGTGAAATTTCATTCTTCAGATTTAATGACAATGTTTACCTAAATTTTTTTTTGTACTTTTAATCCACATTTTAAATCTCCAGGTGCTCCACTATCTCCGTTATAATCTGGAATCCATCAAGTTGAGGCATATGGTATGTTCACAAAAAAGTGATAAGAATTTATCGTAGAATTGTAAAGTGAAAATAATATACAGGGTATTACCTTTAAAAAAAAACTAATGACAAAGCCATAGCTCTTGAAATGAGATACCCTGTATACAAAATTTTTATTGCCGAAAAATGCCCAAATAAAAAATACTAATCGACCTGTCCGAGGATTTTAACATGAAATAGAACCTAATTTTTTAATGATTTGTTCCTTTCATCATGAAAGCACTGTATATCTATATATATATATATATATATATATATATATATATATATATATATATATCTATATATATATATATATATATATATATATATATATATAAATATATATATGATAATAAATATATATATATATATATATATATATCTAGATATATGGCAATTGAAAATAACAATAGTCGGTCTGAGAAAAGGTCGTAATATATTTTTCATACCCCTGAGTGATTAGAGTGGTCCGCCACAAATATTTTCATAAATTTTTTGGACATTCTTCATTTTTATTTTTTCATGATGTTGAATTAAAAAATACATATAACTCTAAATATTTTACCTTTCTATCAATAACATATATTTTTAAATAGCTATTTTAATAGTTTAAAGAATGTTTGCTGTGTCAGATAGATTGATAGATAGATAGTTAGATAGATAGACAGATAGAAAGATAGATTACTATCTAGATAGATAAATAGATAAAAATAATTTATATGGCAGAACAACGTTTGCCGGGTCAGCTAGTATATATATATATATATATATATATATATATATATATATATATATATATATATATATATATATATATATATGACATGAGTTTCTACATTTTCTCACGGATCAATCTGAAAGCTTATAAGAGAAATTAAACGTATAAGTAGTTCGTAGTCGGATGTATATTATTGACTATTCAGCAGCACTAGCCAGTGATATTCTAATATTTCAAAATGTTTTTTTTCTCATCCGATTTCTACCATGATTAACACTAAATTTTCAGTTCAAATCTTAGAAGATGAAACTTGAGCGTTACAAAGCAGACGTTAGGATCCACTTATGTGAAAATATTTTTCTTATATATTTGAACAAATATTTTATGAATATAAGGGTTCACATCTCCATATATAGATTATTATATATCTTGAGAGAGTATACTACTGAGATTGAATATTGGATTTGCTATGTGTGGTAAATTCCACTTCTACTTCTTATTCACTAGCTGCTGTATATTGATCTGAATATGAGAATTCCGTATCAAGCAGTGGGAGATTTTTTTATACGCTATAAACTCGGACGAATATGAGAGTTTTGTTTTATAAAACGAGCTCATGGTTTTTACAGGACAAACAATCCAATAGATTAAAAATATATAGTATTTCGATAAATTTTTATTAATTTAATAACGATTTCGAAAATATTTTACTCAATTTCGATTGAGATCTATACAAGAATTAGCACTATTCAATTTGCCTTCGCGCAAATAACATTTTCAGGCCAGTCGCAGTTCAATATTTCTGGATTGAAAAGTGTAGGTGGTTGGCATTGCAATGAAGCCCATCCGTCATGTGTGCATTCATAGAAATAGTCGCATTTTTTGGTGTCTGGCTTCAATTCACCAACGTTTTCACAAGGTTCCACTGCAAAAAATGAATTATTATTATTGAAATCTAACTATAAATGATGAAAAATAATTTACTTCGATTTTTATCTCTTTTTTCATTTGAATGTTTTAAGAAAACGTACCAGAACTACGAAACTGCAGTCGCAAATCTTTAATTCAAAATAGTGATAAAAAACAAACTATCTTATTTCTCGTTTATAATTAAAATTCATTATCATAAAGTAACGAAAAAATCTATTCAATATTCGGAACCTAACTTACAAGTGTACCTAAAATAATATTAGTGCTGTAAGAATAGAATATCAGATATAATCTACAAAATGTGTCATTGTGATATTTTATTTGATTCATGACGGATGAAAGCTAATTACTTAATTTATAAATTTTGTGAACAACTAACTTTGGATTTCAAAAGAAGTTAACTTACAGGCACTACGAAGAGAAGCCTTTGTGCACTTAACATACTCAGGCCAGTCGCAGTTCAATATTTTTGGATTAAAAAGTGTAGGTGGTTTGCAATGCATTAAAGCCCATCCATTACTTGTGCATTGATAGAAGTAGTCGCAACTATCGGAATCAGGTATGAGTTCGCCAAGTTGATTACAAGATTTCGCTGCAAAAAATTATGATAATTAAAATCTAACTGTAAATGAAAAATAATATACTTCGAGTTTTATCCCTATTTCCATTTAAATTTTCAATGAAAACGTTGTAGTACTACGAAACTGAAGTCACAAATATTTAATTGATAATAGTGATAAAAAACAAAGTACATTATTTCTCATTTATAGTTAAAATTTAATATCACCATAACTTTAAATTAATATTGCACTAACCAATGCTGTAAGAATACAAAAATTTGAGATAATCTACAAACTGTGTCATTGTTATATTTAATTAGCTTTATGAAGGATGAGAGCTAGTTACTTAATCAATAAATTTTGTGAACAACTAAAATTATATTTCAAAAAAGTTAACTTACTGGGATTTTGAAGAGAAGCCTTTGCGCATTCAACATTCGCAGGCCAGTCGCAGTTCAATATTTTTGGATTGAAAAGTGTAGGTGGTTGGCATTGCAATGAAGCCCATCCGTCACCCGTGCATTGAAAAAAACGGTTGCAATGTTCAGTGTCTGGTTTCAATTGGCCAACCAGGTCACAAGGTTCCACTGCAACAAATACACCTTGATTAAAATCAAACTTATCAAACAAGTGTAGCTAGATCAATGGAACAGTCAACAGTGCATTAACAGTAAACAAATTAGATATACCTAATCAACAAACTGTATAATTTTTATATTCAATTAGTCTCATGACAGATGAGAGCTAAATAATAAATTGATTAATTTTGTGAACAACTAAAATGGGATGATGATGATGAAGACTTAGATCCAGATTATGATCCAAATGCTGGTAATTCATCAAGAGTAGACCAAATGTCAGGCGAGATAGCCGAGATAGAACCAAATGAAGAAAATGAAGAGTGTTTAAGCAATTGAGATAAGGAAGATCGTATCATACTCAATGAGATGAAAAAAATGGAATCTACATAGAGTGTAGAAAGCACAGCGTTATGTGAAAAATATATACAAAGATTCAGTATGGGAGAAGACATAATTACTTCTGAATGAACTTCATTTGGTTTACAGTAAATTTAAAAAAAAATCAAACAAGAACTCACGCGATGCAACTGTGGAAAACGCAAATAAAAATATAGCAAGAATTGCTATCATTTTATACACTTTTTTTGAACTTTAGTTGAAACGCAGAATTATCGATTGATCAATAAGCCCTCTTGGTTCAATTTATATGAGAACAATATCAGAGAGATAACAAATCTGATGGGGAATCATTTGAACTTTATTTCCATTTGCGAATATCTAAAATCGATCACTAAGATAGCACACATTTCACTAGATAAAACAAAACAAAAATAGCCAAACGGATACACATTGATATGAATCTATATCATGAAAGCATATCGTCAATCGAAATTCAATATTTTCAACTCAACCAAAATTTAAATTGAATGGAATTGTAAGAAGTTTTCACATGAAGCAACTGTATAAATGTGCTAGAAATAGCGCAAGTTAATTCGAGTAACTAGATTCACGTATTGGTTATTCAACTTCACAAAAAATATATATGACTATATCCTACAATTTTATTAGCTTCAATAGTAGCCTATTTATTCCAATACAAAGTTGGATAATAGTGAAATATTTTCTGTTCAAATTCATTGACCACATGGCATATGAAAAACCATTTGCTGGAGATTACTACATTTATAAATTAACGAAATAGTCGAACAGTTAATTAAAAGGAAATTGATTAACTAGATGATCATCTAGTTCAATAACCAATGATTACTTATATATATATATATATATATATATATATATATATATATATATATTATATATATATATATATATATATATAATTTATATATATATATATATATATATATATATATATATATATATATTAAATATAAATATATATATATATATATATATATACATATATATATATATATATATTTATATATATATATATATATATATATATATATATATATATAAATATATATATATATATATAAATATATATATATATATATATATATATATATATATATATATATATATATATATATATATATATATATATATATATATATATATATATATATATATATATATATATATATATATATATATATATATATATATTGTACAGGCTGTCCCATTTTCGATGTCCTTACGGGGTAACTCGCTTATTTTTAAAGATAGAGATTTGCGGTTTTCGCGAACGTTGGCTACTTTTTTGTGAATCTCACGATACCGTTAACAAAATTTTCATAGCTTGAAAATATTGCATTTTGGCCCTTGCCTTGTATCACAGCTATCTTTCAGTTTATAGGAAAAGTAAAAACTGTATTTTATACACTTTTTTACGTAGAATCCAGTGGCGTAGTGAGATTTTTGAAATGAGCTGTCATTGTTCAGATATAACCCAAAGTTATATTTTTTTTAATGGGACACTCTGTATATTTTTCCATATTCAAAACATAAATGCTTTGAGCTTTTCAAAAATATATAATACTTATATAATATTTCAAGTATTAGCCCTGTATTTAGAAAAATTTCATTTTTGTTATAGCAAGTCAAGACAAATATCACTTTAGTAGAACGTTTAGCGCAATAATATTTGTCTTGACTTGCTATAACAAAAATGAAATTTATCTAAATACAGGGCTAATACTTTAAATATTATATAAGTATTATATATTTTTGAAAAGCTCAAAGCATTTATGTTTTGAATATGGGAAAATATACAGAGTGTCCCATTAAAAAAATATAACTTTGGGTTATATCTGAACAATGACAGCTCATTTTTGAATATAACTTAACTTATCCTCTAGCAAACTTATTTTCAATTGTCTTTTTTTCCAGAAAAGGATACAGTTTTCTTGCCATATTTTCTCGATTAATATATGGTAATTCATTTATTTCTACCTTTGCATTTGATATATTAAAAACTCTCAGGGAAAGGATTCAATATTTGTTCGTTTTTTTATGCTTACGAAGTGTTCATTAAAAAATCCTTTATTATCTCAAGGTCCATATGCATGTTGAGTGATTTACGTAATAACTAAGCTGTAGCAGAACTGAAACATTCACATTTTTAAACTCTCTTTCACAGCAGCTTTCAATTATTCAATGTAATACCTAATGGCTTCAAAAACTAACTAAATTTTCAAAACGCCAAACGTTATTGCGTTGCTATGGTTATAAGAGCAAGCGGGTTTCCGATCTGGCTTCGGGACAAATGATTACCTACAGAGTATAAACACCCTCATTGAAAAAAACCATCGAATACAATAGACCACTTGTTCTCCTATTCATAGACTTCCACAAAGCTTTTGACACTATAAAGATGAAAGCTATACTAGACGCCTTGAGAGAATGCCGAGTAGACTACAGATATTTAATAGTTATTTATGTACCTACCAAGTGCGTTACCCATCGGGCGTTAGGATCTAGTAACGCACGCAGTGCATACAAGATTTTATTTTTGACGAAAAAATTATTTTATTATAATGAAAAATCGATTTTTAAATCGATTCATTGCTCCTATACTTTTCATTTTCCTTCTCATAATAGGCATGTCATTCGGTGATATTTTGACGTTTGTGAATATTTTTGTCATCATATTTAGTGAATATCATTGCTGCTTTCTTTGTGTAGTCTTATAGAAATAATGGAAATGAAAATGAATTTACCCAAGAATATCATAGGAAATGCAGCCAAAGCTGCGAATAATTCATTGCCGGAGAAATCCGGAGTCGTATACGACAAGGATTATAAAGTATTTAATCAATGGAAGTTGCTTCATTTCTCTTCGTTATAGCGGGCGTTATGATCCTTTATGCCCGCTCATTACGCCCTAAGGCATAATGAGTGTATTTATAGCAACCGTATCTAAGGTAGAATCAACAAATAATATACAAGTGAAAAATAAATAAATTTGATCAGTCCAGAGATTATGTACTAATTCATTCTGAATGCATCAAATGAACCGTTCTGTGCAAGTGAAAAATAAAGCTTATATACAACATATACAAAAACGCTACTATGTCTGTTAAAATATTTGAAACCAGCAGCCGCATCAAAATCGGAAGAGGTGTAAGGCAAGGAGACACTATGTCTCCTAAACTATTTATCACATTTCCAGAACAGGCCTTCAAAAAGCTTGATTGGAATACAAAAGAAATAAACATAGATGGTCAGAAACTCAGCCACCTCCGTTTCGCAGACGAAATCTTCCTAACAACCGACGACTTGAGAGGCATGCTCCGGGGTCGGTCTAAAATGAACCTTTCTCCACGATCATCACAGAATTCGCCAATTCTGATATCAAATTTGATTACAGAATGCTGGAATTCTATCTCTTGAGATTGAAGAAATATTCTGCAACACCTCTGCCCCCATGCAATTTAAATGTATTTACATTCTCTCCCTTGTTATAGAATAATATTCTCACACTGGCTAGCAATAATAACATTAGCCTTGACGCAGTTGACTGTCATCGTAGTGGCAAATTTAAGTAAGTGTCAAAATTATTGCTGTCACGTTTTCATTCGATAATATAATAAGTAGCATTAATTTATTCAGTGATATATTTAAAATTTCTGATCGTGGAGAAAGTATGGTCTGCTACTCGGTTAGATTGAAAATTCTTGATGCTCGTGGTTCCTCATGCTCGTCTTCGACTCGCGTTCGGAACTTTTCCACTCGCATCGAATTTTCATTCTAACCTTGTTACAGAATATACTATTCCAAAACAAAGATCATAACAAATATTGTCATGAGCGAAGGCATAAACACCGATAACACGGTAATCGAATGGGTTGAAAAATGCACGTACCTGGGCCATCAGATTAGAATATCCAGAGATAATCAGACATGTGACCTGCACAGAAGGATCAGCCTTGGGCGGCCTACGAAAAGTTAAGTCACGTATTCAAGAGTAATAGAATATTCATGCTTAATTCACATATTAATCTAGTTCATTGTAGATTGTACAGTAAGTATTGCGACAGTGATTGCCGAAATTCAAAGGGCATTGCAATATTTCTCAGCCCGATTAAAACTCCTATTGTTATTGTTCCATATATTATATACATTTAAGTGCTGACTTGGCTGAGACGAACTTACGTTCGACATTGTCGTGGATCTGATAGCGACTCCTAAGAGTCTTTAAAGAGTGATGAGTACGAACCTCCGAATAAAGAAGGTTGCAGAGTAAAAACTGTGTTTCATTAAAAGGACCTACGACCACTGGCGATCCTGCCAGTTTCGTTATAAAAGGCAACTGAAAAATAGAAGTTAACATATGGAGTTACTGTTGTGATATCGGCTTTTTTGAGTGGAAAAAAAGTATCTTTTAAAACTAGGACTACAATGAAGAGGAAGAAAAGAAAAAAAATGCTATCCAAAATGGGGAAAAAAGAATAGCGACAGGAATAGAAAAAAAATAGTACTGGAAGCAGCCGGCTCGGAAAACCAAAATTCAGCACAAACTATACAGCAGTGCCAAGAAATAAATCGTACAGAATGGATATTCATCAAAGTGTTAATAAAAACTAAACAGTAATTGAATAAGAAATAAACTAATAAAACATACTAAGTGCCTTATGTGAAAAGTGCACCGAAAGTGAATAATGATAAGGACTTCTAAGGGATGTCAGACATGGAACCTTTCCAGGAGCTGAGAATATATCTAGGAAACCTAAGAAAGGACATCGGGGACAGACTAAAAGAAGAAGTTGTTACTCCATATAAGATAAGTGAACTTTTCTCTGAATTTGTAAAACTTTTTCGAACCTTGTAAACAGTTGTATACTTTATATTAATTGAAACATCCCCATAATTTAGAATTAGAATTAAATAGTAATTTAGATACTGACGCTGAACGTAATTATAGTAATTCTACTACAATTAGTAATATCCAAAAAATGGAGGAACAATTTAATTTCGATACAGCGACTAGCTTGCTTTCAAAATATAACGGTACCACCGATAGGGTACTCCAATTAATTGACGGCATTGAGTTATATGAGCAATCTTTAAATGAGATTGGCAAACCATTACTGATAAATTTCGCATAGAGATAAAATACGGTAAAGTGACTATCAAAATTCTAAATCTTCTAACGAGGGCTAGAACTAAGGAATTTAAAATAAATAATGACGTAACAAAAATTTCACTAAGTCTACCAGGACTGATCACCCAGGACTAGTGTAATTATTGAAAAAACCTAAAAATTCAACACAATTGAAACCAATAAAAAGGTTAATAAATATAATAAATTAATGAATAATTAGAAGAAATTAAAAATTGTTAATAATAGCAGCTTCAATTAAAGAAATACTTGAGCTATCCTATTTATTTAAAAAGGCAAATATAAAAAATTTCTTTCTTGAAAAATATTATAAATATATTGATGATTTACCTACAAGAAAACTCATACTAAACGATTAGCTTCAAACATCTATGAAAATGTCGATCCTCTATATTCATTTGATAATTACCCTTTGGAACTTAAACGTCAAAATTTAATTTAAGCAAAATGTAAAAGAAAAGATTCTTACGATCAGCGCAGTACACCTAATATTAATAATCTTGAAAGAAATAACTCGGTAGTTGTGTAAAATAGTGTAGTAAACATCAATAATGGATATAGAATTAATGTAATAGTAGAAAAAAAATAAAATAAGATGGAAACAAAGAATAAAGTCATATTTAAATATTTTTTCTTTTTTTTTACTCTACCAGGGGAGGTGTAGTAATGGAATATTCATGCTTAATTCACATATTAATCGAGTTCATTGTGCAGGAAGTATTATGACAGTGATTGCCGGAATTCACAGGTCATATTTCTTAGCCCGATAAAACTCTTATTGTTATTGTTCCATATATTCGTTTATATTATATACATTAAAGTGCTGACTTGGCTGAGACGAACTTACCTACGTTCGACATTGTCGTGGATCTGATAGCGAGTCCTACGAGAGTCTTTAAAGAGTGATGAGTACGAACCTCCGAATAAAGAAGATTGCAGAGTAAAACCTATGTTTTATTGAAAGGACCTACGACCATCCTCACAAGTGAACTCCCCATATGTCAATAAAGAAACGTATTTGATCAATGCGTTCTACCAGTACTTACATAGGTACGGAGCAGAAACACTCACCCTAACGATGACATCCGGGAAGAAACTAAAAGTTGCACAACGCATGAAAAGGTCAATGACTGGATTGAGTTTGAGAGGCCACGTCAAAAACCCAAAACCTGCGGAATAAAACCGGCGTAAAGGACATCATCGAGCCAACAACCACATTGAAATGAATTTGGGCAGGACATGCGGCCAGAATGAGAGACGACAGGTGCACTAAGAGGTTGTTAGAATGGAGACCACGCACCGATAAACGAAGTAGGGGAAGACCACCTACACGATGGACCGACGAAAAGAATCACAGAGAACTGGATCCAGGCAGGTCAAAATAGAGCCAGGTGGCAAGCCATGAGGAAGGTCTTTGTCCAGCAGTGGACGGTTTAAGGGTTGGATGATGATGGTTATATGTACAACGAAAATAAAGATGTTATTCTTCTTGGCGAAATCCGGAAATACGTACTTTTCAGAATATGACGAAAAACTCCTACTTCTTCAGAGAAAAAGCTACCTTTTAATGTACGAAACGTTTTAATTTGCACGCAAAATGGAAGAATATGAAGAAATGCAAAAATCTAAGGGAGAAGGTAATTTTGGCTCATTTGATAAAAAGTCAGAAATTGTTAATCATCTATCCTGTGGTGTATATAATGTTAACAAAAAATATAAATATTGTTGAGAAACGCGCTTAACTGATTGCAATTATTTTGTTTTACATTGATTGTTATTTTAATTTACATTTTAGTAATAAACTGTATCATTTATCAACATCAAATATTTTGTATAAATGTGTAAATATTGCGACATTTTCTTGGAAATTCTATATGGTGAAAAATAAATCCCTTAATCAATTTAATGTTCAAATTGAATACACATTATCTATTTTATCGGCTTTGTCGATACCTAAAAAAAGCTTTCAAGATATGAAAGTATTTATCTTCTCAACATATCGATTGCTTGTGAAGATTATATACAGGATGTCCCCAAAACGAACCACCAAACAAAGAGACATGATAGAGGATGTCATTTGGAATCAAGAAAATTATTATATATTATTATCCGATTGTTTGTGGTCTTAAAGTTATCGATGTTTTCGAATTTTTTCTAGAAATAGGTTAATGCACTCTGTTGAAAATTAACAGCAAAGATATCATCCATTTGCTCACTATTTTTCACGATTTTGTCCTTCTCATGGGTAATAACTTTATACATAATTGTATTTTGGCATAATTGTTGCTTTCTCTAGAGAAATTTTTTTTTTCTATATGTTTAAGTTTTCATACAAATTATTTGCATTGAAATAACGCTGGTACGAAACAAATGTACCGGCCTACTACAAACAATAACCAAGTAAAGTAAACAGTTACTTATTTGTATGTCTCACACTTTAAAAGTAACAATATGCTTAAAATTGAAACTTATGGAAAAGTACACTTTTCATTGCCAAACTTGCAACGAATAGTGAGCAAATAAATCATGTTATTCTTGCTGTTAATTTTCTACTGAGTGCATAAAGTGATTAAAAAACACAAAAACTGCAATAAATGTACAAAATCTATCAATACCAATAATCGGATAATGAAGTCATCGACAATTTCAATTGGAAATGACCTCCTGACCATGACAAACGAAGTCCAATTTTGAGACACCCAGTAGATGAATTTATTATCAGATTATTTCCAATGGTATTATTTATCTACTACAAAGATAAAGTTTCATCATATGAAATGATTATCAGATTATTATCAAATTTCCTAGAATCATTAAAATTAAGTTCAAACTTTAAAATAAAACACACGTGGCTTAAGTTTCACTATATAAAAATATTTAGTTACTGTATTTTGCAGTAAACGATAGTCGACATGTTTCGAGTTATGAACTCATTATCAAGACATACTACAGAAGAGTATCACATGTTATTTTTCATAAAACTGACAAAAGCAAAATCAATTGTTCGTTTACAATGGGTACTTGACTATTATGGGCGGAACTTATTTCGTGAATTTCAAGAAGGTCAAGACGCATTCATGAATGCAACAATTGGGTTTTGTTGAAATCCAGGAAATGATTAAATTTTATACAATGTTCGGTGAAGCCACTGGTTTTTTTATTTTGTGAAATTGACTTTACATGTTCTTCAACACGGATGTTTATATTCCTTCCTGTTTGTCCAATCTAGAAAGCAGGACATTCGTCGCAAAATATATTGTGAACACCACTGTTTTCTCTGATGTTAGATTTTTCTTTATTATTGACTATGAATTACTTCAAGTTTCTTTTATTTGTACAAATTGTTTTAACGTTATTTTTCGATAGCCTGTTACAAATTCTGCTACTCAAATTAGGCACATAATTTATTGGAAAGTATTTTTGTTCTTCATTAATAGTTTGCGTGATGTATATTGAATGCAAGATTCTATATTCCTTTTTTCCCAATGAGCTTAACGATAAGACTTCCATTGAAACCGTTATTGGTGGCTAATAATTTAATTGTAGTAACTTCGGTTTGAAAATTCGTTTCCGATAATGGAATAGTGAACAACCTATGTATGAACGAATGAAAAGCAAAAAGAGTTTTATTTTAATGTGTTAGTTACTGTGGTGATTAAAGTATCTGTGAAGGTTGGTTTTCTATAAATGTTGAAAGTAAGGGAATTCAAATTCCTAGCAATCTGAACGTCTAAGAAATTCAAGGTACCGTTTTCGTTTTCTACTACTTTTGTAAATTGAATCGAGTTGTAGAAAGTGTTTATATATTTAAAGAAATTATCTAACGGCCTATCTGTACCGGTCCAAATACAAAAAATATCATCTACATACCGCTTCCACAATGAAACGTTAGTAATTAAATTATTTTTAGAATTGAATATTTTTTCTTCTAAATTATTCATGAAAATTTCACTCTTCAAAGGCGATAACGGTGATGTCATGGGCAATCCTATTTCTTGTTTGTATGATAGAATATTATTGAAGTGACTTCAAATCAATAATAAAGAAAAATCTAACATAGGAGGAAACAGTGGTGTTTACAAAATATTTTGCGACGAATGTCCTGCTTTTTACATTGGACAAACAGGAAAGAATATAAACATTTGTGTTGAAGAACATGAAAAGTCAATCTTAGAAAATAAAAATACCACTGACTTCTCCAAAAATTGTATAAAATTGTAATCCTAAATTTCAACAAAACTCAATTGTTGCATTCAGGTAACGAAGGAAATCGCCTTGACCTTCTTGAAATTCTCGAAATAAGTTCCGCCCATAATCGTAAATTACCCCTTGTAAACGAACAAATTGATTTTCAGGTATCACCTTTGCTTTTGTGTGTTTTATAAAATAAGATGTATTACTCTTCTGTAGTGTGTATCGATAATGAGTTCATAACTCGAAACATGTCGACTATCCTTCACTGGTAAATACAGTATTTAAATATTTTTATAAAGTGAAACTTAAGCCAAGTGTGTTTTACTTTAAGGTTTGAACTTCATTATTTATGATATTTCACCAAGTATTGTGCGAGAATTCAATCTCAATAATTAAAATAATTACATTTCTGGATAGTTCTCTGTTATTCCATAAATTTTTGAGGTCGATAATATCGATCGAATTTTCAATGATAGCGTTGTGTATTTCTGAGGTTTCATTGTGATCTTCGCCTTCGTTGGTAATGTATTTAGTTTTCGAAATCTGATCTCTTTGGATTTACTATTTAGTTCAATGAATATTTCTTTTGGCTCTTCTTTGTTGTGCGATGGACACAATGCCATCGACATAGTGTAGTTGATTGAGATATTTACGGTAATTTTTGAACTTTTCATGAAAAATATACAAGATAACTATTCAATCAATATATAACATAAAGTACAAGGAAAATTCTTCAAATAATTTGAAAATTATCGAACAATTTTTCAAGGAAGCTGATTAAATGTATTCCGCGATGAAGAATCTGCATTCAAAATCCAATGGTGAGTTATGAAAAAAGATGAATCACCATGACTCAAAGTCTGCATACAGCTGTTTCGATCTTATTAGATTTATTCAGTACAGCTTATTTGATTCGGAATGAAAGGACATCTAATCGTTTCCCAATACCAATCGCAGCCGAACTAGTATATGGATAAAAACCCATAGCGCCCTCCGCAAACAACAGTTCGCTGTTTACATTGGAAAAGCAGAACTCCGTCGCCTCACGGAATACACATACCAGCTCCCTTGGATAATTGTTCGATAATTTCTAAATTATTGAAAAATTTTCTTCGTTCACTGGACCTTATATACTTACTCATATTTTTCCAGTTAAGTTACTTAACCCCTTGTTGCATCATGTGCCAAATATGGAAAAACCAATGTTTTACACCTCTTCAATACATACGTCAGAGAAATATAACTTTATATACATGAATTACCATTTCAGGCACATACAAACATATTTCGAAAGAGACAGCTCCCTCTCTGTAATTATTTCGCAGTTAGATGTGTTTTTTACCAAATACTCAGAACCCATGGGCCAGTTCCCCAGTATTTTTCAAGCGGAAATTCACGCCATAGAAAGGTGCATTCAGTTCAACCTCGACAGGAAATACTGGAACAAGGAAATTGCGATCCTCTCCAATAGCCAAGCAGCCATCAAAGCGTTGAGCTCTTCTAACATCAACTCAAAAATGGTTTGTGAATGCCTAGACAAATTTAACGATCTGGGCAGGACCAACAAAGTGATCCTCCTCTGGGTGCCGGGGCACGTCGGAGTGAAGGGTAATGAACAAGCAGATACCCTGGCACGAACAGGTGCGTCAACGCCACTAATCGGGCCAGAGCCTTTCTGTGGACTTTGAAAATCTTACTTCCAAGAAGAACTCAATAAGGCTGAAGAAGCAATGAGAGCAACATACTGGCAAAGACTTCCAGGGCTGAGGCAGGCCAAAGATCTCCTCGGCAAGTTTTACTGAGTAAGATCGAAGACACTGATTAACCTCAGCAAAACTAGTCTAAAGACAATCACAGGATTTCTAACGGGGCATTGCAGACTCAAAGAACACCTAAGGAAGCTAGGCTTAGAGGGGGACAGCCCCTACAGATTCTGCAAGGAACGTCCAGAAACACCCCACCATATACTGATGGAGTGCTATGCTGTGCACCATGAAAGACTGAACACACTGGGATCATACCAGCTGACTGTAGAAGTAGGGGCTGCTGTAAAACGAGAACACATCGGGAAGCAGAAGAAGATGGGGCACAATAGATCTTATAAGGTCGCAGCGCATCGGTCACCATCCGAACCTACCAATACCAATACCAATGTGTTTTTTAAAATGGTGACAATGAATCAGCTGCTTGTCAGTATTATTGTAGATTGAGTAATAGTTTTGAGTTCATCCACGTAACTTTCTACCTCATAAAATTGTGTTTGTAAAACTTATACTTCTAGTAACTGCCTCATAGTGGCAAGTACTCGTATTTTTGAATAATTGACATTTTTCATCTAAAAATCAGTTTGTGTCATATATGGAATTCAAGTATATCTGACTTGACCATATTCGGTTCGGCTATGAGGATCTTTAATGGGCTACCGAAGCATCTTCGGAACTTGAGTGATATTAATAGTTTCAAGAAGAATATATACAAGTTCATCTTAGATTGTGAACCCTACAGCATTAAAGAATTTAATGATGGCTGTGGGGTATAGGCATTGCTAATTATGTTTTGATTTTAATTGATTTTATGTTTTGATTTTATTGAGTAGACTTTTTTCTGTTGAATTTGTATGACGAATTCGTATTTACTTACACTACTTTGATTTGCTTTTGTATTGTTTGTAATTATCGAAAATAAAAATTTATTATTATTATTATTATTATCATTATTATTATTATTATTATTATTATTATTATTATTATTATTATTATTATTATTATTATTATTATTGTGCCATATATGGAACATTATGCAGTTCAAGTATATCTGACTTGACCATATCTGCAGATTATGAATTTAGAAGATGTGAAAGAAATCTTTTTCTGATATATTGTGAATCCCAAGTTATTTGATGCATAAAAAAAGTAGTTATACATAATTTTAATCCAAATGAAAGAAAGACAACATATCAGATGAAGATAAAATATTGGCTGTATAAAATATTTTTATTTCATTTTGCACGCTGTACCTTATTTAGCACAAACCAGTTTTTTTTTTTGACAAAGAATATTGTGTTTTATTTTTTAAAATATTTTTCTGATGGAATATATGTCTTTTTCCAACTGTACATTATTTTAATTAATTTTAAAAAAATTATTAATTTTCTTAGAACGTAAAATTAAACTGATGGACACGCCATACTCATTTGCATCATCAAGTTAATTTTCACTATGTATTTGCTTTTCATTAGGTACAGCGATTGTCGAAAATCCAGGTTTTCACAGATACATCGTCGAACATTTAATGAAAATTCACTGAATTTCATCACTTCGACGGGGGTATTCATCTTTTACTAAAATAAAAAATTTCGTAAATTCCATGCAGTCAATCTTTTTTTCATTTCTACAGTATTTATCAAACCAGATAATGAGTTGTGATATAATCCTTCGAAATATTGTTTTCATATCTGGGGGAAGATTAAGTAATGAACAAAATCTAAATTTGAATTTACTACGTTTATTATCACAAAATATTTAGAAAAATATAACACTGCGATTGCAATTTCGGTCACTAGACCATCATCGGGCAGATTGAGTTAAGAACTGAATACATTATTATAGATTTGAGCTTACGGGTGGCAAAGAATTATTGCAGGTACCTAAATAGACAAGAGGAACATATTTCAACAGGGCTAATCGAGTGGATTTCCCAAATTGGTACAATACAATGTTCTTTAGAAAAGTCGTTATTGTTTGAATACACTAAATATAGGAGAAGATATCAAGTCAATCTGGTCGTTCAGCAAGATATCTTTTGTATTATGATTGAGTTAAAAAATTTCTAATGATTCTAAGTAAGTTTGGTTTCGGTTATTTGTGCATGATTTGAAAATTATCTATTTGTGGAAATGGGTGGTGGTTTTCGCGGCAATGATTTAGATAATTTTCAAATCATGCACAAATTACCGAAAGGAGCCAAACTTACTTAGTTAGAATCATTAGAAATTTTTAAACTCAACCATAATACAAAAGATATCTTGCTGAACGACCTGATTAAATTGATATATCCTCCTATATTTAGTGTATTCAAACAATAATGATTTTTCCAAGAACATTTTGTACCAATTTGGGAAATCCACTTCGATTAGCCCTTCTTGAAATATGTTCCTCTTGTCTATTTAGGTACCTGCAATAATTCTTTCCCACCCGTAAGCGCAAATCCATAATTCTGTATTCAGTTCTTAACTCAATCTGCCCGATGATGGTCTAGTGACCGAAATTGCAATCGCAGTGTTATATTTTTCTAAATATTTTGTGATAATAATCGTAGTAAATTCAAATTCAGTTTTCGTTCATCATGTTAAATTATCACGTAGTAACGACCGATTCCGTCAACTATTTGAAGATTAAGTACATTTGACGTCAAATATTGAAAAAGAATCTTTGATATCATCTTTTCCATAACTTGAGCTTATCATGAAAGCTGATATTTTGTCCATTGATTTCAATGGGTGACTGTTCTCTCCTTGCAGAGCGAGATTAAGGAAATTCGGCTTTTGCTTGGATGCTTTTCGAAATATCTTTCAGAATATTTCAGATCTATCGCGAAAGGCATATCGACATGTCTAGACGGATCATACCTTACTATCCAGAAGGCTTGTCAACTTGCAAGAATATTCTGCGATCACGAGCAAATTTTGCACAGGATCAAGTAAAAATGGATAACATCAAAAATTTGGATATTTGTAGGTTTTACTTCATTTTTTGTTGAATTATGCCAAATGTGTCACGACGCCCCTGTGAAGTGCAGGGTCGTAGCCAGCACTGCTTTCTAGAGGGGGCTAAACAAATTCTTGAGGGGGCTTGCTTTTTACAAAGTATACTTAAATAAATATACGTGAAAAAAGGACAGGAATATACAGCTGTTTCTGTCTTTTTACCTAGAAAAGTATACTGGAAAACGAATATTCATTAAAAAACATTTTGGAAAAATAAAAAAATTTATTCTAATAAAAAATAACAAATAAAAAATCTCATAGAAAACTCTAAATGAATAAAACAAATAGCTTATAAATAGACAACCAAGTTAATATTATCTTTCTTGCTTCGTCACTTGTTTGCGCTTTATCGTTTTTAGTTGTATTTCTATTTGAAAATGAATTAACGGCTAATAATATTTTATCTGAAGAGGTTGAAGAAATTAAAGGAAAATGTGTGGATTTTATTGAAGTACTTTTACTTGAATTAATCAAATGCATCCTCTCGAATTCAAATGTTTTTCGGCAGATAAGAAGTTTTAGTCCTGCTATAATTTTAGATCCAGTCCAAGCACCAAAATTTTCTGAACTGCCACTTACTTTTGTAACTCCCAATAGAATATCTGACATAGAGATACAATATAGAAAGTTGTTAAATGTCGATTGGAAAGAGATGTTTGGTGAATCAGTCCCTGATAACCTTATTATTTTTTTGGAGGAAGGTTATAGATTTGAAAAATGCAGCCTACCAATTCATGTTTAAAGATTTAGCTCTATTTGCATTTACTCTTCTAAGCCTACCGTCATCCAATGCATTCGTGGAGAGGATATTTTCATTGATGAATATTGTTAAATGTAAAATTCGAAACGAAATGATATTGAAAATGATAAATTCAGTTGTGTCTACTAGATCTCACTTTGCAATAAATGAGATTTGCTGTAAATAATTTGAGCCTAGCAAAGCTATGTATGCAAAATTTAATTCTGGTATGTATCAGTAGCAGAACCAATCCACAACTTCACCCAGAGTCAAAGATGATTATGATGATGTAATGATGTTTTGTGAACAGTTTGTTTAAAAATAATGTTATTTGGAACAGAATCATGGTTTTGATTGTAATAGTAATTAGAGAAAAACGTCCCGAAAAATACCTATTATTGTTTTTTGGACGAGTAGGCAACATGTTGGGTGCACTATTTTTTCGTGCGGTTGCGATCGTCATGATTGCGGGTGACAAATCAGCAGCATAACACGTATGGAATAACTGTTAGAATAAGTGAATTTTATATGCACAAATACTTGTTACCAATGTTTCCCCGTTAACATGTCGCAACCACGGTTGCGCTTTTGGGCGACAAATCAGCGTCTAAAGTGAGACATGGCTCTGAAAAATCTGGCAACCTTGCTAGTAGCCGCTCTTTTGTCGCTATTTTATTTTAGGATAAAAACGTCAACATGTTTTGCGGCTTGAAAGATGCCGCAAATAAATAATTTCAAGTCAGTTTTACAATTAGGTAAATTTGTTTGTAACTAGGCTAGTTTTATGTTTCAACGGAAACATTTTTGGTTTGTAATAATTCTGGTATCTTTTTTAGAGGGGGCTTAAATAAATCCAGAGGGGGTTCAGCCCCCTCTGGCGCCCCCTTGTCTACGGCCCTAGTGAAGTGGCCACGGCGTCCCGAGGCGTCGCGGCTCATAGTTTGGGAAACTCTGATCTATTCGATATTTGCTCAATGCGTTCAAAAGTGACCACCTCTCAACTAACTAGAACGCCTTTTCATCTTCAACGAATGAGATCCAAACGTTGACGTTGTATTCAATGAATTTTTTTAACAGCGATCGTATTACGCAAAGTGTTGAAGACTTTTCTGAAGTCAGCTTGCTCTATCGAATGGTATATGGGGTAATGGTAATGAAATTTGGTATATGGGGTTATTTCCAATGAAGAATGATAAAGATGAAAAGCTCATATACGTAGATACATTTGATTTCATGAATATATTTTTCCCGGCACATACTGAAATCTTGAGCGGCGCCCATAACACCAAATGAGCTGTAATTTGGCATCTGGGTTTGTTTTCGAGACAGAACGAAAATAATTAAAAGCTCTAGAATAATTATTATGTTCATAATTAATTTCCAAATCTTATTTAACTGGTTTAAAATGTTTCCTTTAATGCAACTTCCCACCACTCACATAGCTTGAAGTTGTTAAAACTGTTGTGTAAAACTTCCTCATTCACTAAAATTTTGATTGTTCTGTTCTGGCTGAAGTGAAATCTTAGATACCAAATTTCCCTCCATTTTATCTGCAGAGGATGCCAAAATCTACCAGAAAAGAAAATATATATATATATATATATATATATATATATATATATATATATATATATACATATAATTAAATATATATATATATATATAAATATATATATATATTGATTTTAATATATATATATATATATATATATATATATATATATATATATATATATATATATATATATATATATATATATTGGTATATATGAGGTATAAAAAAATACTCGAAAGGCATAGTCCAGGAAGTAGAACCACTCTTGCATCTCACAGTTGACTATAGATAAATTGCAGTAGTCTATTATTTTCAGGAAAATCGAAGAAACATACTTTGTTACAATTCTTCATAATCAGTGATTTTTCACCACCATGGCATTTTTTCATGTTTTGAAACGGTGAACAATTTTTGCACCTAATTTTTATCACTAAGCAAAGATGAAGTAAGATACTGCAAATTTGAAGTATTCGATTACTAAGTAAAACAATATGGTTACATCACTCCTGATAAACAATTTCCAGTTTGAATAGAATCAAATGAAATGACAATCTGATTGAGTGAAAATTATTTTGTTGGATTATCCATTCGAAAGCTAGACTAAATTAATATAGTCCTAATCATAAAGAAATGGAAGTGAACCCATTGATCTTTGACGTTGAAGTTACATAGATATATATATATATATATATATATATATATATATATATATATATATATATATATATATATATATATATATATCAAGGGCG
Source organism: Cynegetis impunctata (assembly GCA_030704885.1). Lineage (NCBI taxonomy): Eukaryota > Metazoa > Arthropoda > Insecta > Coleoptera > Coccinellidae > Cynegetis > Cynegetis impunctata. Next base: position 101,054 of record JARQZK010005100.1, on the reverse strand, counting down.
TCGTCAGCTAATGGTTCAGGGGGGGACAGTTGATATATGGAGAATGGGAAGAGTATGAATTTTGAATACAGTTGAAAGCAAAGTTATTAATAAATAGAAAAAAAAATATTCGGACAAAATATAGGATAAAATAATAATAGAATTAAAAGAATTTGGAGGCAATCAAAAATTCCATTGACAGTTACAAGATTTAAATAATAAAGCAGTCGATAGAGATCTTTTTTTAATAAGTTAATTAAAACACAATGTTGGTGGGTTTTTGTGAACTATTCGATCACTTTATTATGAAAATCTTGTGAGTTTTCATTAATATGTTTTCTGTGCATACTCATCATGGCTAGACCATTGGGGCGATATTCCCCCATAGTGCTTCTTAACCAAGTTTTTAGTCTCCTGAGCTGCCAAACGATCGCTCTACTGTACACGTTGTGCACGGTAGAGCGTTCAATTTTCAAGGCTTTTCCTGTTTCAGGAAATAAGGTTGTTGCCTTCTTTAGGACATCAATAACGGTTAGATCAACTTCCTTCTCAAAACTGATTCCCGAAAAAATCTAATAATATCTTTCGTGATACCAGATTCAGTTTGCGGAGAATTGCTTGTACCCCGGAGTCTTTTCCGGACATTGTCCAACAATCGTCAAATCCAAAACCGACGCATTTATTTGGATTAGGGTCTTCTTTTGTCAGAAATTCATCGATGCTATATGCAATAGATTTCGCTTCCAGACCTTTCAGCTCAATAAATCCGACAAACATTTCTTGGACTTTGTTGGTTTCCTCATCAAAATATCGCAGCCCTATCGATAATTGTTCAGTGCCATAACTGTTAGCTGTTTCGTCCGCTAACACCTTTTATGCTTCTGTTGCTTTTACTTTCTTCATAATATATGCTCCAATGACCTCTCCACAAATGCCGTTAGCTTCATTTTGAATATCAACCGATCGCAGCTTGTAAAAGTCCTCGAGAATACCTTCGCCATAATGTATACCACTCAGAGCTAAATCATGCGACCTGCAAAATGTAATGCAGGAATTGATAGATGTTATAAGTTTATGGTTTTCTTGAATAATAAATTAAGAGTATTTGTTGAGTTGAACATCTACAGGCACACTTCCGAGAAATTATTTAGCAGCTTCCAGTGCCGCCTTATGGAAGAGGGTTTCCATGTGCTTCTTGCACTGCTCGTGAACATCTTTGAGTTAACAAAAAGGCCTTATGATAAATGATCTAAATAGGCCTCTAAAAGTGCTTGGATTTGGCGGAAACAACATATATACAAAATGGCTTTTTCTGGAGCTTGGAACGGGCCAACCATGGAGTTACGTTTATAACCAGGAATAATTAAATTTTCTCTTTAAATGTTTGGCGTCTTCCGCAAAATTATATGTCGCAGAAGGGGACCAACAGTTTTCCAGCAATTCCTTCTTCTTTTCGGTTGATAACAACGATGCCCGTCCAATAAAATCGACCGATGTCATTTTCGTTGCAGTCATATATTGAAGAATCGGGATCCAAGACCAGATCTTTGGATGAGCAAGATATCGGCCGGTCAGCCTCGGAATCATCATAAGGATTTGTGCCTGAATAATAACTGAAAAATCTCTTCCCTTTTATATACCATACGAAGATTTTTGAATTACTATCCAACCTAACTCCAGTGGGTGCAAAGCAAACTAACTTCAAAGTCAAAAAATCTGTACTAAAAATTGTTCATTTTGATGGGTATCAGAGCAAACAACTTTTAGTATAGGTTTTTCAACTTTTACAGTATATCAAAAAAAATGTAGAGAATGATCCGACAATAGATTACAATTAAGAACACCGCAAACGCTCGCGTCGGACTTAGTCTAAACTCCGACTTAGGACTTTGATTTCTTTGCATTTGACTACATGAATCTCTAGGGGGGGCAACTGCCCCTACCTGCCCCCCTTGGCGACGCCCTTGATATATATATATATATATATATATATATATATATATATATATATATATATATATATATATGACATGGGTTTCTTCAGTTCAGTCTCACGGAACAACCTGAAAACTTATGAGATATATCAAACGTATAAGTCGCTCGTAGGCGGATTTATATTTTCACCAAAGTACGTGAGGAAAAAGTTTTTTTATTCTTAATTTCAGGGAAAAGTGATATTCTTGATGAAAAGTTTTGTGTGTTCAAAAACTCCAAAAAATTAAATAAAATTCTTTCTTTTCAGTACCTGCTTCATTTTATATTCAATTTTATGTAAAATCCTATGAATTTTTTGCACTTAATTCGGAAATATAATAATCATCTAGTGCAGTGACCGCCAACGTTTTTAATGTGTTGAGCTACTTCCATAGTTTTCTGATAGACATTGAGCTACCTAACCGTGAGCGACTTAAGACAATTTAAATGAAATAATGCACAGTTGTTATCGACACAGTTTTAATTTATATTTCAAAAATATTTTTCGAACTACCAGAATTGCCTTTACGAGCTACTGGTAGCTCGCGATCGTCGGGTTGGCGACCACTGATCTAGTGAGTGACTTTTGGGATATTCCTAGTTGACTTCGGTAAATAATTTTCAAATTGCAATTTTTTTTCAAGTATGCTAACTCTTCAATGGAGAATATATCTTGTGAAGTGCTATGGTATTGGATACGAGGAATTGATTGAAAAAATTATTGAAGAAATCAGATCACTAGACTATTATTACATTTCTCGAATTAGTGCAAAAATTCATAGGATTTCACATGAAATTGAATATAAAATGAAACAGGTTTTAAATATTTTGAATTTCATTTCATTTTATGGGGTTTTGGAACAAGCAAAATTTTTTATACAGCATTTTTCCCTAAAATTGAGAATGAAAAAGTTTTTCTCTCAGGCACCTCCTCCGTGGACACGGTGTATAATATTGACTATTCAGCCGTACTAACTAGTTATATTCTACTATTTCAAAATGTTTTTTTTCATCCGGTTTCTACTATGATTAACACTAAATTTTCAGTTCAAAACTTAGAAGATGAGACTTGAGCGTTACAACGTAGACGTTAGGATCCACTTGTATGAAAATATTTCTCTTATATTTTTAACAAATATCATATAAATATAAGGGCCAACATCTCGATATTTCGATCATCATATATCTTGAGAGAGTCATTGAGTGGCAGAGGAGATATTGTTGGTTTCGCGGATGATACGGCCATATTCTATAAAGCAGATGACTGGAACTCATTGAGGGAGATGGTTGAGGTGGAGTTTTCTGAGATAAAAAGTTGGTTGGATAAGAAACTATTGACCGTTAATATAGATAAAACACACTATCTGCCATTTTGCTGTAATTCGGCTGGAACACCTCCATTCGATCACTTGGTGGTCAGGACTGAAACGCCCTTCCACATTCTTCCCGAAAAAAAAGTGAAATATTTGGGTATAATAGTTGATATGCATGTGAAATGGTATTTACATATAAAGTATACTGTCAACAAATTAAGAACGATATTATACAGATTTAGGAAGCTCACAGAAATCCTGCCACTGAGGCACCTGAAAACTTTATATTACTCTTTAGTTGAGAGTCACATTCGTTATGGAATAGCGGTATGGGGGGGAACTTCAAATACTTACATCCGCCCTATCGAGGTCATGCAGAGACGTTTCCTTAAATTGATATTTTCAAAAAATAATAGGTATTCTTCTGATCTTCTCTACACTGAGACTCAAATTCTGGACATAAGACAAATGTATTTTCTCTGCTCTGGTATCAGATATCATGCGAATAAGCATACACCATTGCTTCCCTCCCATCAATACAACAATCGCCAAAGAAGCAACTATGTTACACCCCTGATGATTAGGGTCGCGTCTCAAAGATCATACTCGTACTTTGCTCCAAAACTTTATAATAGTATACCTCAAAGATTAAAATCGATAGAAAATATTAATCGCTTTAAACTAGAACTGAGGAGGCACATACTTCGAAGTAAGAGAGTTGAACTTCAGCGAATATTTGATTAGATTTATATTAACTCAACACTATACAAAAAAAAGTATTCTTAATGTTCGCTTGTTGTTTTGTAGATGTTTTTTTCTCATCTTTACTTGTTTTTGTTAATTCTGTTTTATCATTTTCTATGGTGTAATATAAGTTTCTAATTTTTATATAATTTATGTGTATATTATGTGTGTATGCGCGTATATTCAGATGTATGGATGTACGATTCTATGTTCTACATTTTATAATCGAATTTATAGTTGAATCATTCAGTGGAATTTTCATGTTTGTGTGTTTTTGGTGATCTCTTTGTTTTTTCATTGTTTGTTTCTATCACTTCTCGAAACAAGTGTTTACACTTATCGAGTTTTTATTTATTCACAACTGATCTTTGTTTTTTATTTACTTGTATTTGTACCATACTGGTGTGTGAATAAATATTATTATTATTATATACTAAGACATATTAGATTTGCTATTCGTGGTAAATTTTCAATTCTGCTTGTAATTCGCTAGCTGCTGTATATCAACCTGAATACGATCCTCTATCAATCAGTGGGAGATTTTTTTATACACTATAAAGTCGGACGAATAAGATAGTTTTTTTTATAAAACGAGCTCATGGTTTCTACAGGACAAACAATTCAACATATTGAAAATATATAGTATTTTATTAAATTTTTATTGATTCAATTACAATTTCGAAATTATATTACACATAATTGATTATGATCTATACAGAAGTATACACTATTTAATTTGCCTTTGCGCATTCAAAATTTTCAGGCCAGTCGCAGTTCGATATTTTTGGATTGAAAAGTGTAGGTGGTTTGCAATGCATTAAAGCCCATCCATTACTTGTGCATTGATAGAAGTAGTCGCAACTATCGGAGTCAGCTATGAGTTCGCCGAGGTGATTACAAGATTTCGCTGCAAAAAAATTATGATGATTGAAATCTAACTGTGAATAAAAATAATATACTTCGAGTTTTATCTCTATTTTCATTTAATTTTTCAATGAAAAGAAAAGAGGTGGGACGTGTGCCCTCTCACACGCGCCCGACCTCCGTACAATTTTGGTTTCGTCAACTTGGACATTTAGCCACAATTTACTAAATGAGAGGAACCACTTAAATTCGGACGCATACAAACACCCAGGAACACGGTGGGAATCGAACCCACCAACTCCGTCAACGAAGACGGCATAGCGTTACCTTCACCTCTCCGCCACGGAGCCTCCAATAACGTACGTTATTTCTCATTTATAGTTAAAATTTATTATCACCGAGTAACTAACAATTCCAACAATATTCAGATCCTAACTTTAAATTAAAATTGCACTAACCAATGCTGTGAGAATAGAAAAATTTGATATAATCTACAGACTGTGTCATTGTGTTATTTAAATAGCTTTGTGATGGATGAGAGCTAGTTACTTGATCAATGAATTTTGTGAACAACTAATTTTGGATTTCAAAAAATTAACTTACTGGGATTTTGAAGAGAAGTCTTTGCGCACTCAACATTCGCAGGCCAGTCGCAGTTCAATATTTTTGGATTGAAAAGTGTAGGTGCTTCGCATTCCAATGAAACCCATCCTGCATTTGTGCATTGATAGAAACGGTTACAATATTCGTTGTCTGGCTTTAATTGGCCGACGTTGTCACAAGGTTCAACTGCAACAAATCAATTATTTTGATTAAAATCGAACTTACAAATGCAGCTTGATCAATTTAAGATGTGCCTGTGTTGTAATAATTAAATAAAAAATTTATATAATGTATAAACTGTGTCGTCATAATTAGATTTATGACAAATGAAATCTAGTTATTTCATTGATAAATTTTGTGAACAATTAAAATGGGATTTCAGAAAAAATACTTACTGGCAATTTTAAGAGAAGCCTTTGCGCATTCTACATTCCCAGGCCAGTCGCAGTTCAATATTTTTGGATTGAAAAGTGTAGGTGCTTCACATTGCATAGAAACCCATCCATCACCCGTGCATTGATAAAAACGGTTGCAATGTTCAGGGTCTGGTTTCAATTGGTCAAACAGGTCACAAGGTTCCACTGCAACAGATACATCTTGATTAAAATCACACTTACAAGTCCAGCTAGATCAATGTAACAGTCAACAGTGCATTAACAATAGAAACATCAGATATACCTAATCAACAAACTGTATAATTTTGATATTCAATTAGTCTCATGACAGATGAGAGCTAAATAATTAATTGATTAATTCTGTGAACAACTAAAATGGGATGATGATGATGAAGACTTAGATCCAGATTATGATCCAAATGCTGGAAATTCATCTAGAGTAGACCAAATGTCAGGCGAGATAGCCGAGATAGAACCAAATGGAGAAAATGAAGAAAGTTTAAGCAATTAGGATAAGGAAGATCGTATCATACTCAATAAGATGAAAGAAATGGAACCTACATCTAGTGAAGAGAACATAGCGTTATGTGAAAAATATATACAAAGATTCAGTATGGAGGAGGACATAATTAGTTCTGAATCAACTTCATTTGGTACACAGTAAATTTAAAGAAATCAAACAAGAACTCACGCGATGAAACTGTGGAAAACGCAAATAAAAATATAGCAAGAATTGCTATCATTTTATACACTTTTATTGAATTTTAGTTGAAACGCAGAATTATCGATTGATCAATAAGCCTTCTTCGTTCAATTTATATGAAAACAATATCAGAGAGATAACAAATCTGATGGAGAATCATTTGAACTTTATTTCCATTTGTGAAAATCTGAAATCGATCATTAAGATAGCATAAATTGCACTAGATAAAACAAAACAGAATTAGGCAAGAGTATACACATATAATCAGAAAATGTTTCATGGGAGTATGTCGTGAATTGAAATTCAATATTTTCAACTCAACGAAAAAGAATTGTACGAATTTTTTATATGAAAAAACTGTACGAATTAGCTAGAAACTGGGTTCCATTATTAGGCATTCAACCTCACGAAAAAAATATTCAAAAGAGTATACCACTATATCCTACTATTATAGAAGCTCAATAGTAGTCTGTTTATACCATACCATTACATAATAATTGGATAGTTGGGAAATAGTTTTTGCTCAAATTCATTGAGCATAATATTGCGTATATAGCTACAGTTCCACTGGAGGAACAATGAGGAACATTTTTGTTGCTGTTGCGTGTTTCCAAAAAAGTTCCTAAATGTTCCTAAATGTTCCTTAATGTTCCTAAATGTTCCTTAAAATTTCTTTATGTTTCGGCAACAAATGTTGACTTTTTCTACTTGTCACCCTTCAAGCTACGATTCCACCGGAGGAACATTTTTGTTGATATTCCGTGTTTCCGTAAATGTTCCTTAAATTTCTTTATTTTTCGGCAACCAATATTGAATGTTCCTACTTGTCGCCGGTTTCCAATTTGAGCGGTAAACTTCAAAAGAAAATAGGAAACATTTGTGAGAAAATCCGTGTTGCTATCGCAGTGGAAACGTATGGAGAACGCAACTAGTAAACATTCGTGTCGCAGATTTTCAATGTGCAGTGAAGTACGAAAACGAATAAATATTTAGCTACGTTTCCACTGGAGGAACATCTTTGTTGCTGTTGCTTGTTTCCGTGAATGTTCCAAAATGTTGAATAATATTACTATTGACAATTTTAGTTGTTTCAGTGGAAATAAGAAGTTTAGGTATGTTGCCATGAGTTTCTACTTTTGGCAACAAGGAGAATCATTCGGCAACAAAATGTTCCTCCGGTGGAACTGTAGATTTAGAAATCTCTTGCTAGACATTACTTTATTATATGAATAAACAATCCTCTTACATAAATGCTTAGTCAAACATACGAAATGTTACATTTAAAATCCGCACACCCTACTGCGTAGCACTAAAACTCCTCGGCGCATTAGCCCAGTCAATCTACTACCAAAATCGCCAAATAAAAATAAAAAATCTTATAGTTCTGAAAATTGGCCACAATGTTCTTTGGACCTTCTTGTTGAACATATCCAAAAACCCCACATGTGGGGGGTGCGCAACATGCCGCCATTTTGAATTTTAAATCCCTGTTTTCGTTTTTTCCTCAATATCTCGCAAACTATCAACTTTTTCGCAACCACTTGTCTATACAAAATTAAAGCTCATTAAATTTCCTACAAAAAACGTTTGTGAAGTTTTTTTAGTTTTAACCGTTTGCGAGATATTCAAATGTATAAGTAAATGAGTCCAGAAAGCCTAGTTTCCGAGGGGAGAAAATCGCTTCTGAAAGTATTTTTTTTTAATTCCAGTATTTTTACTGGAAACTGATCTTTTACTACCTTAAGTACGCTGCATAGATTAAGTGAGAAGGGGGTGGGAGGAGGGTCGCAAGAGAGGGAAGGGGGTTCAACAATGGGCGAAATAGGGAAAATCGCATGTTGCTGTCTATATCATACTCATTCCTCATGTCCTTTTAATCACATTTATTGTCACACATTTACTACTATTCAATCCATAAGCTAGAAATGAATTAGTGGCCCTAAGGATACTTGGTTGATCAGGTCCCTAAGTTATGCTGAGAAGGAGTAAAAAATGTATTACAGACATTTTTTGTTTTTCAACTTGTTTATTCATTAGTCATTTCACACGAGATATAATAAATCAGTATTTACAAATTGATTCAATTCTTTTAATAGTAAATCTAAATAAGAGCGTAGTTTCTGAAAAGGGGTCAAATGATGAGGATTCATGCACCCCACTCGTAAACTTGGTATAGGCTCGGTAAGTTCCGCATTTCGCCTTCCGACATGCCTGGTTCTAGCGCTCAGCCAGGAGAATCATACCAGATATCGCTTCTTTCCCACCCACTAGAGGTGCAGTCATGCAACATGCTCAGAGAGTTTACCACCAGATCCAGTTGTGGTTGGGAAACCCTCTAGATCCAAAGAAGTGGGGGTGGAAAGAAGTGTCGTCAGGGCTGGAACCGCTCCGCACCCTGAACCCTGCCGCACCTGACTCTATATTAAACATGATATTTTGCTCATGCAAGACAGAGTGCGGACCGAGGTGTGGCTGTCGGAAGGCAGGCGTATCATGCTCGGTCGCCTGCTCCCAATGCAATGGAATGTGCCTCAACCGTCCAGTGCCTCTCGTAGAGGAGGAAGAGGAGTCATCAGACGACGAGCATGACGAGTGAAGTTCTGTATAGGCGATTATGTTAATATTATATATGTGGTTTATTTATGTATAGTTTTTATTTGTTTGGGTTATTTCACTACGTTTAGTTGTTATTATTTAGTTATTGAGCTATTTTCAGTATGTCAAGTAATTAAATGGTATATTTGCCTCAATTTCATAATCTACTTGTACACACCATTTTCTTACCCCCCCCCTCAACTTACAAAGCATATTGTAGGTAGTAAATGATTATCAACCTAATACACACTGATTATACACTAGAATTTAAAAAAAAACTTTCAGAAGCAATTCTCTCCCCTTTAAAACTAGACTTTCTGGACTTCATCTACTTATACATCTATATATCTCGCAAACGGTTAATGCTAGAAAAAAACTTCGCATAGCTTTTTTGTAGGAAATTCAATAGGCTATAATTTTGCAATGATGATTGATTGTGAGAAAGTTAATAGTTTGCGAGATATTGAGAAAAAACGAAAAAAGGGACTTGAAATTCAAAATGGCGGCATGTTGCGCACTCCCTACATATGGGGTTTTTGGATATGTTTAAGAGGGAGGCCCAAAGAACATTGTGGCCAATTTTCAGAACTATAAGATTTTTTATTTTTGTTTTACCTAGATTGACTGGGCTACATGTGCATGTCGTAATGCCTGATAAGTCTATCGCACATCATTTTTCCTCATGGTGACTATATCGGGAAATATAGTATTTGAGTCCGGGAGCCCACTGTCGAAAAGTCTACGTCATAAAACATCCGGATCATTCATGATTTATTTGAAAGGATTTATACCAAAGAATATTAAACCGTTGGTCTGCCTAAGCTCATCCTGGCGGGTCATAGTTAATGAACGTAATTTATTTGGCAAAAACTGATACGTCACCTACTTCACAAAACATCCGGCTGAAATTTAAACACATTATAGATAAATATCAGTTATTTGAAATTGTCATGGTATGCCAAGCTTCACCATGGCGGAAGTGCTCGGCAGACCACCCTAAAGCGGTGACAACTAGTGTCAAATTGATCGGTCTCAGTCAAGCCAGATCATAGATTGACAAGAAAGAATGTATGATAAATTCTCTCTCTGCTTGTCAGCATATGAGCTGTAAATCGCTAAAGAGTGAATTCTTTTGTTTTATGTTGACTGTGATTTGTTTTGAAAAAGCAAATAAAGGTTACTCTTTGGATGTGCCTGGCTTACCACCACTAATCAACTATTTCAATGGAGTGTCGGCAAGTTATTTGCTATGATGAAGTTATATATTATGCTGCATAGAATTTATTTTTCTTATTCAGGCGCAAGAATAAATAAAGGAGATGGTTTGACACGTGAACATACCACGTACAATAGACCATGAGAAAAATATGCATTTTCTTAAATGAGACAATCAACACTCAATAATTAGTCTTGTGATTTGTTAATCGTCATGGTGAATGCAAGACGAATCGGAAATTGAATTCGTTTAAACTCAAAGGGCATATCGGTTGGGATCATCGGTATCCTCAGAATGAGAACGTTTTCACCTCTGAATCTTCCTTAGAGTGCGTCATGTGAATAACATTGATCATCAGTTTTCTTATCACCAAACGCGTTCTATTGCATATGTTTGATTGGTTTAGATTCCGAATCATGATGACTACCGAGCCAACCTCAAGTTGTAAATTGCGTGGTGGTAAACCAGGCACATCCAAAGAGTAACCTTTATATGCTTTTTTCAAAACAAATCACAGTCACAAACAAAAAATTAACTCTTTAGCGATTTACAGCTCATATACTGACAAGCAGAGAGAGAATTTATCATACATTCTTTCTTGTCAATCTTTGATTTGGCTTGACTGAGACCGATCAATTTGACACTAGTTGTCACCGCTTTAGGGTGGTCTGCCGAGCACTTCCGCCAGGGTGAAGCTTGGCAGACCAAGACAATTTCAAATAACTGATATTTATCTATAATGTGTTTAAATTTCAGCCGGATGTTTTGTGACGTAGGTGACGTACCAGATTTTGCCAAATAAATTACGTTAATTAACTATGACCCGCCAGGATGAGCTTAGGCAGACCAAAGGTTTAATATTCTTTGGTATAAATCCTTTCAAATAAATCATGAATGAACCGGATGTTTTATGACGTAGACTTTTCGACAGTGGGCTTCCGGACTATTTGAGATATAATCAAATATTTGACTAAAATTCATAATTTTTTTATTTCTAGGTGGCGCCACGTCAATATTTTTTGAATGTATTATATGAATTAAAAATGCTATCATTTTATTTCATTATTGTAAAAATCGGTTTAGGTTTAAAATTTATAGATAGCACCACATGTCTATAGACAAAAAAAAATCCAAAAAACGCTATAATTTTTTATTCTTCGTGGGGAAAAATTTTTTAAAACACTTTTCTTATGAAATCATATGTGTTTTATCGATATCCGTTGGAATTTTTAAAATCGGACCAGCTACTAACTTTTTGTCGTGATACTATAAAACCTTAGCTTCGCATCGGGGTAACAATCCTTCATGATTTCAAAATATATATTCATGTTGAGTGTCCGATAAAGAACATACACGTTTAGTAACAAAATTGATTGCTCTGAAGATGTAGTTTCAGTTATTATCGCTGTTATCCTCAAATAATCCACAAAATTATGATTATTTTAGGATTACAGTAATAATTACTGAAACTACGTTCGGTTCGAACGGAATAGTCTCCGCGAAGTGCAGTACAGTTGGGGAAAAGAGAAACCCAGAAAGAATCACAGCTCGCCATGAACTCAATCCAAGTACCAAATTTTAAACCTTTAACGTCTAACTCAATCTGCAGAAGCTGTGGAGTTTTTCAAAAACAGTATAACAAGAAATATCTTGTAAAAATGGCGGCGGTAGGAGAATTTCACCTAAATTTCATCACATTGGTTTAATGAGATGCCATTATTTACCGGGAAAAAGAATATATTTATATATATAAATATATATATATATACATATATATATATATATATATATATATATATATATATATATATATATATATATAATATAATAATAATAATAATAATATATATTTATCCTTTAGATATTACACAAATATATAGGACATGTCAGTATACAAAATACAAAAAAGTTAACGAGATAGAAATTTAACAAATATCAGTAGAGAAATATTCTTTCAAACTATAAAAACAAAAAGTAGACAATATTTTTTAAAATTTCCTTTATGAAACTACTCGGATTCAAGTTCATCATCCGGATTGGTAGGTGATTATACAGCTTTATACCTACATATGTCGGAGATAATTCAAAATTGGTTGTTCTGTGCAATGGAATACATATTGTGTTAGTATGTCGCGTTTCGTAACCGTGGAAACTGGAAAGCGTATTAAGATCCGACAGCTTTTGGCGAACCAAGAACAAACAGTTCAAAATGTTCAAGGTAATGGTAAAATCTTGTGACGCTCAAATATTGGACGACAGGTTTCATAAGGTTTCAAGTTGAAAATGATACGAATTATTCTCTTCTGTGCAGCAAAAACTCGAACAGATCCAGATGAGCCACCCCATAGAACTGAATTGTAGCTAAGGTGACTGTAGACTAATGCGTAATAAATTGTAAGTAAGCTCTCCAGAGGAAACATGTGTTTTAGGCGACTGACTGCAAAGAAAGATTTGTTGAGCTTCGTGGATAGTTGCTCGATATGACTGTCCCATTTGAGATTGGTATCAACATGAAGTCCCAGAAACCTTGCATTTGCTGTCGGCCTCAGTTGGCGGTCGTGAAACTTGACAACAAGTGGAACATCTGAGCTGAGTTCACGTAGTTGAAAGTGGATTAATTCAGTTTTGGTGAGATTAAGCATGAGTGAGTTTCTGTAACACTAGTCCGAGAATCCCTGCACCAGTCTCCCACATTCCGTCCGGAGCCCATCAATACTCTTAGTCGATACGACCAATGATGTGACATCGGCGAATAGGGTGACTGAGTCAGTATTAACAAATTCAGGAACATCATTAACAAAGTAAGAAACTAGAGGACTAGAAGAAGTAGAAACTAGAGGACCCAAAACAGAACCCTGTGGAACTCCAATAGATACTGGATAGTTTCGAGATCTACAATTTTTGTTTTCGACAAACAATGAACGGTCAGACAAGTAACTGGAGATCCAGTCAAGAAAAACCCCTCTAAACCCCATACTGTACAGCTTATTTGTAATAAAATTGAATTGCAGACAATCGAATGCCTGTGATTCATCAAAGAACAGTCCCGCAACATATAAGCCATCGTCCAAGCAGGAATAAATCACCTCAAAGAATAGGCAAGTAGCACTTTGCGTTGATTTTCCACGTAGAAAACCATGTTGGCAGCTAGATATTATAGAATATTTGTTCAAATAATTTATCATTCTACTATGAACAATCCTCTCAAATACTTTTGATATAGTGCTCAGTAGAGAAATTGTTCGATAGTTAACAATGTCAGATGGATCATCCTTTTTGTGAATTGGTATAACTCTAGCCAATTTAAGACCCTCAGGAAATCGACCTGATATAATTGACTGGTTAAATAAATGAGAAAGGTGTGCAGAAATCTGAGAACTGATTGCTTTCAGGAATTTAGCAGAAAGGCCGTCAGGACCGGTACCAGAATTGGTTTTCAAGCTTTTGATGACAGTAACGACCTCCTCTGGATCAATGGGATAAAAAAAAGAAATTTTGATTCGACAAACCAGGACATGTACACGAGTTAGATTTACTGTTTCCATAATATTTTTGTAAGTTGATAAGGCAAGAATTGGAGAAGTAGTGGCCAAATACTTCGGTAACCTGCGCAGGATCACTGATTTGACGCCCACCGACATTTAAATTGATATTATTTGTTGACTTCTTCATGTGACCAATTTCCTTGTTTACGAGGGACCAAACTGTTCTATTTTTGTTGTCAGATACATCTAATTTACTTTGGTAAAAACTCAACTTGCTGGTCTTGAGAAGTCTTCTATAATTACTTTTGGCAGATCTGTATATGCTACGTGTCTCTTCAGATCCGAGATTAACACATAGCCAATGGAGTTTTTTTAGTTCTTCAGCTGCACGAATGACTTCAGGAGTAATCCAATTCTTAGGAGCAATTGGAGATGGACGAACTGTCTTCATTGGAAAAGACTTGTCAACCAAAGACCTCAAGATACCCAAAAATTTGGAAAAATTAATGTTTATGTCAGGACAAAGATATATAAAATCAAAATCAAAATTATGAAGTAATTTACGTAAACAATCAAGATTCTCGCAAGTTACTGCGCGATAATAGTGCATATTAGAATTTTCCGCCTTAGTGGCGCTCAAATCATCACAGCTGAATAACATGCACCTGTGATCACCAATGCCAGCATCATATACTGACACGTTAGTGGACTGAATGTTAACATATATATAGATATATATATATATATATATATATATATATATATATATATATATATATATATATATATATATATATATATATATATATTCTATCTGACCCGGCAAACGTTGTTCTGCCATATAAATTATTTTTATCTATTCATCTATCTGCCGATGTATATCTACCTATCTAACTATATATCTATCTATCTAGATGACCCGCCAAACGTTGTTCTGCCATATAAATTATTTTTATCTATTTATCTATCTGCCGATGTATATCTACCTATCTAACTATATATCTATCTATCTAGATAGTTATCTATCTTTCTATTTATCTAACTATCTATCTGTCTATCATTCTATCCATCTATCTATCATTCTATCTATCTGTCTATGTAGGTATCTGTATATCTATCTATCAATTCATCTGACCGGGGAAACGTTCTGCCATATAAATTATTTTTATCTATCTATCTATTTATCTTTCTATCTATTCATCTATCTATCGATATATATCTACCTATCTATCTATCAAGCAAAAATGTTAATCATTGGGAGTATGATGAATATATTACGACCTATTCTCAAACCGACTATTGTTATTTTCGATTGCCATCTTGCAGCTCTATTACGGATCTGTAGATAAAATTTAAATTAATGAAAAGATGCAAAAATAGGGGTTGATCGTAGAAGGGTAAACAATTGAGAGTAATATGAATTTTTCTATTCTAAGTCATGACAAAATAAAAATGACATAGATTAGAAATAATTTTATATGTTGGTTAATTATTCTCAAATTTTCAAATTTCCCGCGCAATTTTCTTAATTTTTTCTTTCATAAGAACCTTCCTCTGACAAAAAAAACACAACAAAAAAAGAATTTTAGAAATAATTTTATATTGTTTTCAATTATTCTCAAATTTTCTAATTTTCCGCGAAAATTTCTCGATTTTTTCTTCCATAAGAACCTTCTTCTGACAATAAAAAACACAACAAAAAAAGAATAAGTGAAATCGGTCCAGACGTTCAAGCGTGATGGCGGGACCAAGGGAAATAAGGATTCATTTTTATATATAAACCCTCATAAGTTTTTTAGTAATACCTGTAAAACCCCAAATTTTCACTGAAACACTACTAATCAACTTAAAAATTCAATGTTGAAAAAAGTAACAACAATTGAGAGCTTCACACTCCTTCAAAACCTTCGTTACTTAAAAAAACATTTCTGCTTCAAATTGTGAATATTCCTTCAGAAAGACGGAAATCGTTCAGACTAAGTGAGGAAAACAATTTTATTTTTATGATCTTTTATATGAACGAAAGTTAGACTACTAACAATAATTTAATATACAACTGTTCTCTAGTAATAAATTTTGTTCTAACTGTTCTCCCTTGTTCCTAATGCACGTCTGGCACCTCTTTCTTACTTCAGCCGTTACGGTTGCTAGTTATTTGTTGAAGCAGAAATATTTCTCGTTTTGCTCGAACAAAATGTTATTTTAATATTGTTTATTTGAACAAAAGATAAACTAAAATCAATAATTCAAAACCTACCTGCTCTCTTGTTGCACATTTTGTTGGAAATTTTTTTTTTTGTTGACGAGTAAATGTATACTAAGGGAGCAGACAGATATTAAATTATTATAAGTAGTAACTTTTATTCAAATAAACGATCATAAAATCTTATTCTGATCGAACAAAGAAGAGAAATATTTCTGCTTCAACAAATAAGTAGCTACCGTAATGGCTGAAGTACGAAAGAGTTGACAGACGTGCATTAGGAACAAGGGACAACAGTTCGAACAAAATTTATTACTAGAGAACAGTTATATATTAAATTATTGTTAGTAGTTTAACTTTTGTTCGAATAAACGATCATAAAAATAAAATTGGTTTCCTCACTATTTCCGTCTTTCTGAAGGAATATCCGCAAGTTGAAGCAGAAATGTTTTTTTTTATCAATGTGTAGCATACCGTTAAAAAGTTTATTGAGCAAAGAAGATTTTAAAGTAGAGTGAAGCTCTAAATTATTGTTACTTTTTTCGACATTGAATTTTTAAGTTGATTCATTCTCACAAAATCACTAATTTTGTGGAATAAAAATCCCCGTATGCGCTTTTGGTACCAACAGTTGTAATCAAAACTATCAACTATTTGAACAAGCACACATCACAAAAAATTCAGTTGAAAAAATTGGCAATTTACAGGTATGAATAAAAAACTTATGAGGGTTTAAAGGTGGAATTTTGGAAAATTTGAGAAAAAATTTTTTTTTTCAATTATATCTCCTCAACCGTGAGTCTTAGGACCCAGGGTCCAAAGAGAGAAAGTAGCAAATGACCCCAACAATATACCCCAACAACTTTTGTTTCTTCTATGTGCCGAACACCCGTACATATAAATATATATATACATATATATATATATATATATATATATATATATATATATATATATATATATATATATATATATATATATATATATATATATATATATATATATATATATATATATTAATATATATATATATATATATATATATATATATATATATATATATATATTTATATATATATATATATATATATATATATATATATATATATATATATATATATATATATTATTAACAAAACTAAATTTGAATTTACTACGTTTATTATCACAAAATATTTTGAAAAATATAACATTGCGATTGCAATTTCGGTCACTAGACCATCATCGGGCACATTGAGTTAAGAACTGAATACAAAATAATTATAGATTCACTCAAAAAAATATTGGTCATAATATTAATGAACAGCATTCATCATTCTCATTTTCATTGACCCAATGATTTTTTCATTGATATAATGCACGAAATTATTTAAAGAAATTTCAGCATTCATGTAAGTAATGAACGAGGATTCATCAATAACATGAATACTGTTCGTTATTATAATGCATATCATGCATTAATATTATGAAAACATTCATTGAAAGTGCTTTTCGCCAAAATCGAGCACATACTATTGATGAACTGTTACATTATTACAATGATCGTTTTTAATAGAAAATAATGACTGCGGTTCATTGAATCAATGTACAATACATTGATATAATGAATCAAACGTAAAACAATGATTGAATACATTAATACAATGAACAGGTCATATGCGAAATGTCGCTGGTCCGTGAAACGCTTGCTTAACATCTTTTCTACCCCAAATTCGGTTCAGTCAATCAAAATACTGGCGACAATTTCATTGCATAGTTTATATTGATAAGTAAAAGACTTCTTAGTGTTTTGTGATTATTTTATGAATTTAGCTCTAAGGATAACTGTGATTGCATTGTGTTTGTGCGGTATTTACAGGTAAGTAGGTATATATGATTTCATTATTATGCCGGTCAACAAAGCGTTTGATTTTAGGTATGAGCAGTATAGTCCTACAGTTTCAGATTCGTGTACTTGATTAATGGTATTTTTTGCATATTTGTTTAGTTTAAAACAAAATATTTTGAACAGTATCTACCTACACAATAAATATAAAACTGCTACCTACTTCTTGCAAATTCATTTAATTGAAAAAAAGTCTTTTGAAGAGTATCTATCTACGTAATAATTATAAAAATGTTGTGCTTTTCATGTAGAGGTGAATTTGGCACATTAGATGTTTCGAATTCAAAACAAACACATGACTTGAGTTCCTCAGATGGAATTATGTAAATGAGTGTATATTTTTTACAAAAATTAAAATACCTAGATACCACCAAAATATAGTTATGGGTCAGTACTTTCACTTACATTCTTTAAGTTCATCTGATTATAATCATTGTTGGAAACTAGGTATCTAGATTAATAATTATTTTAAAACATTTACTAATTCATTTTGATTTTATCACCAGATTGATATGCATTTTGATGTCCTCCAGGACACCGCAAATGGCCTCGTGTCCAAATGGGATGAGATAGAGGAAGTCTTAAGACAGTTATCGTCGTTGGACAGTAACGTGAAAGAAAAATCAGTCAAGGGACTGGATCATGTCGAAAAACATAAAGTAACCGAAAGTAAGTTTTTGTCTATTCGTAATACTACTTTCATTTTTATTGTCTGAGGAAGTGCTTCCAAATGATAATAACCCCGAAGAACTCAAAATCAATTCTAATTCGCACCCTCTTTTTTTCGACTACTAAAATCATGCGATTTTTGGTAATCCTTTCACGTGAGAATGTTGATGAAAAAACATTGCTTCTCTATATTACAGTATTTATTTTGCGATATACTTACACCATCTAATATTTTTTTTACAGGCAGCCCCAATGCTATTATTTTATGGGCTGCGCAGTGGTATCTCGTACTTACCCACAATTTAAGAGTGTCACTAAAGACTTGACCAGAAGAAAAAAATGTTACGAAATTCACCATCAAAGATACAACAGAATCTTCCATGTTTTGAGAAGAAGTTACCAGGATATAGAAGATCACCTGGAATACTTGAGGAGGAAGAACTCTCATATACAACCTTTTTTGTTGTTAGTTGGTGATGACATGGCCACAATTACAGATTTTTTGTAGTTTTCGTTAATATTAAATATCTGTTCGAAAACTGAGCTTAAAGCTTTCAAATCAGTTGATATTTGCTTTAAAATAATTTTTTCTATTTTCAATTTAAATTTTCCAGAGCCTTTCCTTGCGTTCTGGACATTTATTGAAAGTTGTTTTTATGAAATAAAGTCGAATAAATCATTTTCTAAAATTCATGTTTTGTAATTCAATCAAGAAATATTAAAAACACTTACAATAAAGAAAGTTTTAATTAACTGTGCCTACCCAATATTTTTTGAGTGATAAATATTGTCCCTGATTCATTTTACAACAGAAAAAATAATGTTTTTTCTAGTCAAAAGAATTAGTTCACCACGAAAACTTATCATGGGGATTTTCGGTGATGATAGTGTATATGAAAAAAATGCTCCGACAGGTCGATTTTGTTTTTTGAGCGGCCATTTTCGAATGCTTATAACCTTATATACTTTGGGTACGTTTTGAAAAATGGGACTTGAAAAAACAAAATCGACCAATCCGAACATTTCTTTAGATCTACCCTATTATTACCCAAAACCTCCATATCAAATTTCGTTGGGCCACCCTGTATACAAATTTTCTAATGAATCTGATTCATTCAACTGAAGAATACGATTCATTCATTCAATGAATTGTATTCATCAACTCAAGAACCTATATTCATCAAAACAATGAATAAAGATCATTTCAATGAACTTGTTCATTGGACCAATTTTAATGATTTCATTCATTGAATCAATGAAACCTTTCTTTGTATTTATGCTATAATTTGGTTGAGTGTTTGCGCTTACGGGTGGGAAAGGATTATTGCATGTACCTAAATAGACAAGAGGAACATATTTCAAGAAGGGCTCATCGAGTGAATTTCACAAATTGGTACAATACAATGTTCTTAGAAAAGTCATTATTGTTTAAATACACTAAATATAGGAGAATATATCAAGTCAATCTGGTCGTTCAGCAAGATATCTTTTGTTATAAGAAATAACGCATGACGCACGTTTCGGTGGAACTTCACGTTCTTCAGATGCTAATAGCTTCTTCAGATGCTAATAACAAACAGTTTGCTATTAGCATCTGAAGAAGGTGAAGATCCACCGAAACGTGCGTCATGCGTTATTTCTTATAATAAATGTGTAAATTGTTATTTTTAACCATTGTTTTAAAGATATCTTTTGCATTATTATTGAGTTTAAAAATTTCTAATGATTCTAAGTAAGTAAGTTTGGTTCCTTTCGGTAATTTGTGCATGATTTGAAAATTATCTATTTGTGGAAATGGGTGGTGGTTTTCACGGCAATGATTTGAAAACGTTGAATCCGTTTTATTTTTCAAGAAAGATTGTTGGTGTTCTTTAAATCTTGTCTTGAACGATCGACCAGTCTGACCTATATATACTCCTTTACATACAGGACAAATCAACTTATAAACTCCTGAACTCTCAAATTTTGAAGTGATATCTTTGGCATTGAATAAAAATCCTGAGAGTTTTGTCTTAGGTTTGAAAGCAATTTTAATATTACATTTAGGTATGAGCAACTTTTTCTGTTAGAGGACCAAAATATGTTAAAGATGTGAATTTTTCCGATTTTTCTACTTTTAATTGGGGATATATGCTGTTGTACTCTAGTTGATTACGTTTCTTGTTTATCATTTTATCTATCAAACTTGTATGAAAACCATTATTTAACGCATATAGTTTTATAGTCGAAATTTCTTTCGCTAAATTTGTTACGGATAATGGAATTGAAAACGCTCTGTGGATCATTGAATTAAAAGCTGAATGTTTATGGGAAAGAGGATGATTTGAATCCGACATTTCCACAAATAGATAATTTTCAAATCATGCACAAATTACCGAAAGGAACCAAACTTACTTACTTAGAATCATTAGAAATTTTTATACTCAATAATAATGCAAAAAATATCTTGCTGAACGACCAGATTGACTTGATATATTCTCCTATATTTAGTGTATTTAAACAATAATGACTTTTCTAAGAACATTGTATTGTACCAATTTGTGAAATTCACTCGATTAGCCTTTCTTGAAATATGTTCCTCTTGTCAATTTAGGTACCTGCAATAATCCTTTCCCATCCGTAAGCGCAAGTCTATAATTATTTTGTATTCAGTTCTTAACTCAATCTGCCCGATGATGGTCTAGTGACCGAAATTGCAATCGCAGTGTTATATTTTTCAAAATATTTTGTGATAATAAACGTAGTAAATTCAAATTTAGTTTTGTTAATCATGTTAAATTATCACGTAGTAACGACGGATTCCATCAACTATATTAGTGTTGCCTCTCGACGAGACGAAACGAGAGAAGGCTCTCTCTCGTCTCGTCTCGTTAGACGAGAGAAAATGTGACTCTCGTCTCGACGAGAGCCCGTTTCTCTCGCTCGAGAGAACCTCTCTCTCGTCTCGTCTCGTCTCGTCTCGTCTCGACCCTTTAAAAAAATATATTAAATCCTAATGTATTTTATTAGGGCTTGCTCCCTCCAAACCTTTTGTATGGGTACGACACTGAAATGAACTTTTCTCCCGAGGAATGTATTTAATTTTCTTCCTTTCCAACATAAAAATTTCTACGAAAAAATTTAGTTTTATTCCGATGTATCCTTGTACTTCACAGCAATATTTGAAAAACCTGGCAAACTATAACATCTAAAGCAAGTAAACATACATAATTATAATAATTAATTGAAGAACAAATTACTCATAATATCTTATGCCTGGACACTAGAGGGAGGAAAAATAAATTTTATAAGAAAAACGAAAAATGTGTATTGAGGTAAAGGGAGACTTTTCTTCCCTAACGGAGGAGGAAGAAAAAGTGCCATTTTTCTTCCTTGTATGCGGGTGAAAAATGTAACTTTTAACGTTAAACGGTTAAAGGCTCAATAATGGATATTTAAAGTTAATAGTAAAAAATATTATTTTTAATAATTACAAGAATTTATTGTATTTTGGTATATTGTAACATAGTTACAAAAGTAAATGAAATTATTAAAAGTAAGTACCTGAATAATATAATAAAACAATGAAATGGGGAAAAAAAATACCTATTTGTTTATTAATTGTATCATTTAAGTATATTAAGTATACTTTTTTATATATTATTTTTTATTAAAGATATATTATGTATTAATTACTTTTAAATGTATACCTTTCATTAGTCGATGTAATCAATGCATGATAAAAAAATTCAGCATAAATATAAATATTTAAAATTACTGCAGTTTTATAGGTGTGTAAATAAAGCACTTTTTCTTCATTTAACTCCTAAACGTTTTTTTTTAAAGGATTCTCCTTGTACATTAGGTTCACGTAAAACTGAGCATACATCATAAATAAGAAAAAGCCCCCTTCCCTCCCCCTTCCAACCACGCTTGAGTTGGAAAATTTAACAGGAAAAGTTTTCATTTTATTTTTTTGGCCAGTAGGTATTTTAATAATATAGGATTTTCATAATATGAGATGGCTTTTCCATAATGCAAGTCGGGAATTGGTATCTTCTCCTCCCCTAAAAATATTTTCGCGACGACCATGACTGCTAGACTAACTTTTATGAAATAACATTTAAAATTCGGACATTAAAAGGTACCAATATACATTTGTGTATTCGTCTTATAAAAATTTAGATAATATTAGTAGTTTCGTTCCACATAATTTTGTCTCTTATAAACATGATGGAACGAACCATTGTATTTATGTAAATTCCTAGAAAAACCCAATCGGGGTAAACTTAACCATAAACTCATAAATCAGGATTGTCACCTATTGTCCGAGATCTAGATAAGCAATACGATAATTGTTAAATTGTTCTTTAAACCTTTTATTTATGATTTGTGTCTTATAGCGTGCGGTTGGTTATTTGTAAGAATTTAAACGTGAAAAGAACAGGTCAAACTTTTTTAAAATTTGGAGAACATTTGAGTGATCAAAGCGATAGTGATATTGAAATGGACGAGAGTGACAAAGATAAAAACTATACGCCTGTGCAAGAAGTAGAAAGTGACATCGACATATACGAAAATATTTTTTGAAGTTAAAAAATTACATACTTATTTGCAACTTTACATGCTCTAGAACTCAAACGAGCTAAGTTAGAAAAAACACTTTTTATCCCAATTTTTAACAGCTATTCTTTCATAAAAATAGGTAGGTACCTACATTTTTCCCAAAAATTTGTCACTAAACTTTTTTAATAAAGGACCCCGCACGGAATACATGGGCTTTAGGTTTTCCGCGGAATTTGTTGAAACTCGGGTATGTCCTTTTTATTTATTTTTTAACAGACGTAAAACTAATATTATTAAAAAGCTATTCAAAAGTCAAAACAGTTTTCCTCAGTCTTAGGGTGAGTTCGGGTTGAGGCTCGGAGCACTCGGAGAGCGCACTATTTTCGTTTTTCTGGTATTTTTGGACCTCGGAGTATATAAAGTTCGATCGGAGTTCATGTGACAAACCAAACACACTAGAGTGTTTTTGGAGCTCCAATAATAACAGAAAAGCGAAAACAGTGCGCGCTCCGAGTACTCCCGAACTCACCCTTAAACTATTCGGGTCGTCAAAGATGCAAATGTGTAATTTTTTAAGCTGAGGTGAATATCTCAAAAACTATTTAACCAAAACTAGTTATTTAGACTTTTATGTCTTGAAATTCACGTAAAATCCAAATATATAATATACTATGTTTATTTTTCTTATTTACTCAAAAATGCAATGTTAAAATATTTTTCTGTTTTACCAGTCAGCAGAAAAAAGCTATAAGTTTTACAGCCGTATTCACCATCTGCCGCTAACTTTTTAATAGGCTCTGTTGGGCGCATAAGGGCGGCTACGCACCTAGCTGTCTACTTGACAAGTATGCTGACACAAGCTTTTTGTACAATTATACGTGAATGTGTGTATGGTAAAATACAGCAGAAGTCTTTGCGAGTTTTACCATACACACCTTCATTTATAATATTGTACAAAAAGCTTGAAAAAGCATACTTGTCAAGTAGACAGCTATATGTGTAGTCGCCTTTACGCATTTAGCAGCCTGATAAAAAGTTAGCAGCTGATGGTGAATACGGCTGTTAGTTTGCCAATCGAAGATAGCAATAGTGCAAACTTAGTCACACCCTGTATATATTATTACTATATACTACCAATAACTACCCGCTATTAATTTAAAACGGATAACGTAAAAACTAAGTACAATTTACACTGCTTACTTTCAAAGGATATTACGAGATATCTAAATATTTATCACGATTTTTGCATACTTTGATAAAAACTATAGGAAACATGACATAAATAACGGCTTAACTGTTTAATTTGTAAAATTGTAAAAAATGTTTTCTCGAGAGATCGAGAGAAACGAGAAATTCTCGACGAGAGAGGGGCTTTCTCTCGCCTCGTCTCGAAATTTTTTCGAGAGAAAATATCTTCGTCTTTTTTGTCTTATATTCTACCCGAAAATAATAGTCCATTGCAGAGAATCGAAAGTCAGCAGTCAGGTTCATAAAAGACTACTCCTGAACCTGATTGCTGACTTTCGATTCTCTGCAATGGACTATTATTTTCGGGTAGAATATAAGACAAAAAAGACGAATTTGATGATACTACCGATGATTCTTCATAACCTAAAGCTGATTCGAGAAGAAACAGTTGAGAACCTTTGTCAAACAACAATTAGGTATGTAGGTATTTCATTTTCTTTTTTCGGAAAAATAGAAACAAATTGGGACACATTATTGCATTCAGATTATGAAAACTATTTTTATAATATTTCAGTATGGTAAGTGTTTGCCTTGTGTATTGTTTGGGGATTTGTCCTTCTCAATATTTCTCTTAAACTCTGCGGGGTTTGTCCAATAGGTGGGTATGTAGCCCAAGCTACAGAGATTTTTTCATGTAAAAAGTGTTAGAAGAAAACCAGCTCCGCCATTGTTTGTAAAATAGTTCCGTATGATATAGTGATATGTTTTTCACTCGACTTTATTATTTATATCTTTGTTATTAACAATTTTATGCTAAAAATCGTTTTTTTTTTAGTTTTTTGCTTATAAAATTGAAACTATCAGAGTAATCGTGATGGTGTCAATAGACTTATTGTAGAAAATGAAAAGACGAAAAAAATGAGAGGTCGGACGACTCGATCAGACCCTTAGTTTGAGAGAAAATTGGAATAAACCGTCCAAAATGCAGTTTTTTCAAAAATTTTTCACTCGGTTATTTTTTGAGTTGTAGCGTAGATCCTCCGGCCAGTATTAGTTATTGATATAAACTTCATTTGTGCGAAGATCAGGAGCTGTCCGATTCATAGTTTTTGATCTGTGGCCATTTGATTATGTTACTATGCAGTTTTCCAGCAGACCTGAATGCGACAGGTATGGTCCGATTTCAATTTACTAAGAAGATTTTGAAAGTAGAATTCTCATAGTTCAAAACGTTCATCTTGGTTTTTCATAAAAACGCTGAGAAATATGTTAAAAATAAAGCTGAACATCCCAAAAAACGGCCGAGCGCGTGAGAGTAGTTGAAGAGTGGGGGTTTACAATTATTATCTGACAACGTTTAGAAATTACTGTAATGTTCAAAATGCCGACGCTTTCGAATGTCATACTTCTCCTTGCCTGCTGCTCTACCCCCACTCTTCAACTACTCTCACGCGCTCGGTCGTTTTTCGTCATGTTCAGCTTTATTTTTAACATTTTTCTCAGCGTTTTTATGAAAAACCAAGATGAACGTTTTGAACTATGAGAATTCTACTTTCAAAATTATTTTTGTAAATTGAAATCGGACCATACCTGTCGCATTCAGGTCTGCTGGAAAATTGCATAGTAACATAATCAAATGGCCACAGATCAAAAACTATGAATCGGACAGTTCCTGATCTTCGCACAAATGAAGTTTATATCAAGAACTAATACTGGCCGGAGGATCTACGCTACAACTCAAAAAATAACCGAGGTAAAAATTTTTGAAAAAACTGCATTTTGGACGGTTTTTTCCAATTTTCTCTCAAACTACAGGTCTGATCGAGTCGTCCGACCTCTCATTTTTTTCGTCTTTTCATTTTCTACAATAAGTCTATTGACCCCATCACGATTACTCTGATAGTTCCAATTTTATAAGCAGAAAACGAAGAAAAACGCGATTTTTTGCATAAAATTGTTAATAACAAAGATATATATAATAAAGTCGAGTGAAAAACATATCACTATATCATGTGGAACTATTTGACAAACAATGGCGGAGCTGGTTTTCTTCTAACACTTTTTGCACAAAATGCTCACTCTCAATCTCTGTAGCTTGGCCTAATGTTATTTATAACAATTAGATGAAATACACTACGAACTCCATGACCAGTGTTTTACATTTCAATATAGTGTAGACTTTTCTGAGTGGATTCTTCATTGCATGTGCATAGAGTTAGAAATATAACATTGAGAAATTCATTATCCGTATATATCAATTTGATTTTTGCCCACTGTTAAGAACTTGTTTCGAAGTATATATTATTTTTTTTATCTGAGTTT
The DNA here is from genome assembly GCA_030704885.1 of Cynegetis impunctata. Lineage (NCBI taxonomy): Eukaryota > Metazoa > Arthropoda > Insecta > Coleoptera > Coccinellidae > Cynegetis > Cynegetis impunctata. Next base: position 74,371 of record JARQZK010005100.1, on the reverse strand, counting down.
TTAAAGGTATTTGTCTCGTGAAATGTGGGACCTCAGAGTGCTTTGTTTAAGCGTTGATTGGCTCTTTCAATTTGATTCTTTCTCTGATTCTGTAAATAGTATAGTAGTTACCTTGAAATTTGATATCCTAACAAGTAAGAGTAATTTACTATTTGTTCCATAAAATTATCATGTTATTAGGAATTTTCGGAATTAATATTGAGAGTTGAATTAGTTTCTTGATTATTGTGCAAAGTTATATTTGATCGAATTAAGCTTATAATCTCAAACTCTAATATGACGTTATTTCCTCAAATAGAAAAGGATGGATGCATCATACACAAACATGATTTCAATTTGAATGCAATATATTATTAGATAAGCTGATATTTCTCATTTAATTCAATGTGGCTAAACCCCATAACCGATTCGTACCACTACCAATCCCATCTAACTACTAATCTGTTAACACTGGGTGTTTGAAATAAGTCGGAAAAATCCAAATTTTCTTTCAATAACATTGTGGACGAAAAAAGCAACTTTCAGTAGCAGAGAGGGTCTATATTTGCATAATATATATTATTAAACAGAACAGAACCCACATTGGATCGTAGAAGCAACAATTATAGGCCCTTATTTGTTTGACAAAGCTCCTAACGGAGTAATGTCTCTGTAGTTTTTACAAATTTTTTTTCACCGCTTCTGGGGAAACACGAAGCAAAATGTAGTATGAGCTTGATGGTTGTCCATCGCATTGGAGCTGGAATGTACGCCAGCATTTAGACGATATCCGTATTGGGGAAGAGGTGGAGGATTTCATTACCCAGATCTAATTTGTTGGGGCAAAGCTAGCACAAGGCAAGCGAAGCTCCTTTATTTCCCGATTTTGAGTTCTCTGTTGTAACGCTTCTCTTACTAGACCACTGAACCGATCTGCACCACGATAATAGCACAGAGCTCGACAGTCGACGTGAAAATGACACTAGGTTTATACTCAACCGTTTTGCCTTAATTTTATCATACAGTGCAATAATTACCTAGTTCAGATTTTTATCTATGCGTTAGACTGAAAGGCCTGAGTTTTCAATAGAGGATAACAACAATTGAGAAGAGATAATGCCATTAGAAGCTTGCCCAACGCTAAAATTGAAGCAGTTGTTTATCTACAGATATAAGGTTAAATAAATGCATCGAGAATGATGAAAGACATTATAAATATTTTATTTTTCACTTGTTTACTATATGTTTTTATTTTTCACTTGTGTATTATATGTTTATTTTACCTTGGATACGGTTGCTATAAACACACTCATTATGCCCTAGCCCATTACGCCCTCATTTGCGGGCATAATGAATCAAAACGCCCGTTTATTGCACTAGGTGAAATGAAGCAAATTTCATTGATTAAATACTTCATAATCCTTGTCGTATACGACTCTGGATTCCTCCGGCAATGAATTATTCGCAGCTTTGGCTGCATTTTCTATGATATTTTTGGGTAAATTCATTTTCATTTCCATTATTTCTATAAGACTACACAAAGAAAGCAGCATTGACATTCATTGAATATGATGACAAAAATATTCACAAACGTCAAAATATCAACAAATGACATGCCTACTGAGAGAAGAAAAATTGATAGGAGCAATGAAACGATTTTAAAATCGCTTTTTCATCATAATATAATTTTTTCGTGAAAAATAAAATCTTGTATGCACCGCGTGCGTTACTCGATCCTTACGCCCATCGGGCAACATTCATCCCTCAAGCCTGAGGCCCTCGGGCCGAATGTTTCCCTCCGGGCGTAAGAATCTATATAACGCACTTGGCACATAAATAACTAATTTCACCTTGGATACGGTTGCTATAAACACACTCATTATGCCCTAGGCCATAAAGTCCGTATTTGCGGGCATAATGGATCAAAACGCCCGCTTATTGTACTAGGAGAAATGAAGCAAATTTCATTGATTAAATACTTCATAATCCTAATCGTTCCATTGGGCCTTTAGACATGTTTTAAGTGTAGTGTTGAATCATTCATATGCCTGAGTATAAGGTGTGAAGAAAGGCTCGATGTATAATACAATTTTGTGCGAAGTGGTAAGAAGATTGAATTGTCATTTCAATTGCGTACGTAATCATTTCTACGTGATTTGTTTTTTCGTCAAGGTATTGATCCGGTACTCTAGTTTTTAACATTTTCTCTTATAAATCAAGAACAGATCGAGATAAGGGGTCATCCATAAATTACGTCGCACGAATTTCATGATTTTTTGCCCCTCCCCCCGTCCTTGTAATAGCTGGTCACATTTGTGAGACTCCCCCCTCCCTAGTATGACGTCACATATTTTGGAAATTTACATTTACAAATTATTGAATGAAAACAGCGGTTCCGAAATCAGTTTTATTTACATTTAAATTATTTTTTAATAAAATTAACTTCAAATCAACAAAACAAAAAGCAATTAATTATATGAATTAAAGAAATTAACAAAACGAAAAACGATTGGCTTTGTTAATTGAAGAAACTAACAAAACAAAAAATATTAAAAGAATTATATTAATTAAAGATACAAACTTAATAATCTTGAGTTCATTCTTTTAAATTATTTATAACTGGCATAGCAGCCACTTCGTTCTCGTTTGGGTTGTAAATGTCAGGAACATTAGTTGTGTCAACATCTTTCTCATCCAACCATACAGCATCATCGTCATTATCCACACAAAGAAGTTATCTGGCACGTCAAGCAGCAATTCTTTGAGGACGAATCTTCGCGATAGGTAAAACTTCTTGTTGCCTCTTATGTAATTGCTTGTGTTGATTAGTGGTCTTGTATGATGCAAAATATACACCATCATACGGAACTTGCTCCAAATGTTATGACGCTCGGAGATCCAAAGCTAACTGAAGTAATATAGTGGAGCAAATTTACCTTCGGGGTAAGAACCCCTCTCGCAATAGTCGCCAAAGACTGGATCGTCGTACACCACAACATGGGACAACCTCGCATTTTAATATTTTTAATAAATATTGAGATTCACGCACATGATTTGCGTACAAAGTCGCATAGATTTTGAAATGTCACACAATGTCACACTTCGTCGACCCCCTCCCTCCCCCTTAACGTGTGACGTAATATATGGATGGCCCCTGAGGCGATGTAATTTCCAAAGAATATTAGCTTATTTTATGATGGAACATGATAAATCGAGGAAATAGTCCTGTTCCAATCCACTTATTCTCAAAAATCACACAAAGACGTATTCGCGGCTGATAATCAGGGCCGGCCTAAGGCGAAAATTGCAAGTGTGCTAGACTCAAATTTTATGCCCCTGCCGGGGGTCTGGGGGGGTATGGAATTTTTTTTTGAAATTTAAGGTCCAAAAACACAGTTTTTGTGCTTTTTTGCGCCTTGTAGAACATTAAATTTATGTATGAAAATATGATTCATTATTGATTGACTTGATATGTTCAGTACTCTTCCTTGTACTATAATCACAATTATGTCAAATAAACTAATGAAAGCTTAACTCTTCATTGTTCTTGTGAACATAAGAGAGTTGTTTTTTACAGTTTACTGAGAATAATTATTTTCCCAGCAGTAAGTTTGTTGATTTTTTCATATTGAATTATACCAACTGATAATGTGCAATTTTCAGCTAACCGAAAACTTAGGGTTTTTGAAGTCCAATGCCATTCCAACGAAAAATCTTCCACTTTTATCGGAATCTGAACCTAGGCCATCATGCAGAAATTCAAGATAATTGCATTTTCTTTCATGTAACAACCAGAGATACTATTATAATAATAATATTAATGAATGATGTTTATTTGCACAACCAAAATAACAGTTTATCATAACATTAAGAATATGAAATAAAACTTGATTCTATAGCTAGGTAAGAACCAAAATATTCAATTATATAACCAGGAAAAACAGATATTCTATAAAAGAAACCAGACTCTTAGAAGACCACCATACTTTTAGGACAGCTGTTATACGTCAGGAAAATTCAAAAAATATAATAACTCATAACGTTCAAATCATTCAAGCAGAGTATTCATGTTAATTTTTCTTTTATTTCATGTTGTTTCTTTCAGTTTTGCTGGTAAGTACTTAGTTTTGTCCATTATACTCAAAACCTCTTCAGTTGGTAATGAAAGTAGACATGTCAGAGATGTTTTCTTGAAACTTTTGAAAGTTTTTTTACTTTTTAAATAAATAGGTGTTCTATCATACTGCCTTTTCATGATGTATGCATCTAACCAATTAATTTATTCGTCCTCTCCTTTATTTCGTTATTGATTTTCATGTTCAATGATAAAAACTGTAAATTTCAACTTGATGTAGGTAGGTTATCTACTGTTGAACAGAGATAATATTGTCCTCAATCGAAACACAATGAACCACTGGAAAATACGAAGTCCAAAAAAACACAAATTACGAAGCTAAACGTTCGAAAACTCAAAATGAAATGAACGTAAATACCATTACAAAGAATGTAAACAATCCGTTAATGGCCCATGCTCTAGTACCGATATTAGCCGTTCCGGCGCTACGATCTTAATTTCAGACGCCAATTGGCTAGAAAATCAAAGCTGGGGGAGGAAGGCAGGAAAATAAGTCACAACACTTTCCGCGTCCCGCCACGAGACGACTGTTCTACTGACCTTGGACCTTGGTTAAGGGCATCAGACTTACTGTATTTCAGAACTCATTGGGGTAGCCGGGTAGATCTTCGGTTTTACATTGAATTTTAACTGTAATAGTTTTAAGACACAATTCCTCTTATAGTCGGCGGCAAATCATTAGTTATTTATTAGGATTTTAGTTGTGTGAATTAATTTTTCAATCCATAAACTGGCAACGACACTGGGCGAGGGGTGTAGAGGGGAGTGCACAGCTGTTTAGTGTCCAAGCTTCCAATGATATGCCGGCGAGTATAGTTTAAATATTTCTGTCCAATATTTAAATCAGTTTCTAAAAATTTTCCTAATTTATAATTTTTTTTTTACAAAAATTGGTCAATTTAATGCCCCTCCAGAAGGCTTGAGTGTGCGGCTGCATACTTCGCACACCCCTTAGGCCGGCCCTGCTGATAATGCAATCTAGTATATTTGTTTTAAACTAAAAAACCATGATTCTCTTTAAAACGAGACTTAAAATATAAAAATCAATCGATGGTTCAGGAGATGATGAAATCTAAATATGGAAAAATGTGTTATCTTCTCCCTTTAGTAAATTTATAGAATATGGCTTCAATTACAGATGAAGAAATTAGTTTTAGTGATACATTTGATATTTTTGCCGATGTGTTGGAGTCAGCACAAACTGTTGACTTAGAACTTCTACCAGCAAAGTAGAGACTACTATCCGAAAATTAATATCATGCATTCGATAGTTGGACTTCTCAGAAAAGTATATCAGAATGTATCAGAGCTCGCCATTCTTGCTTATTTCGGAGAAAAATCGAAAACTATGAAGTTGTCAAGTGGCCGAAGTTTTCTATGTTAAAATCAACTTGAGCTGTTAAGAAGAACATACATAGGCATAGTTGATTATCCAGAAGCATTTCTTGAATGAAAAAGTGCTGATTTAGTATTACCACAATTATCGTTTGGAATTAATATACTACTAATAGACTATAATAAATATTTTTGAGGAATGAAACTCTCTGAGTTTAACGTACGAATTTCAAACTAAAACTAAAATATCTAAACAAAGTTGGCAAAGTACGATTATAAATTTGGGAAATCCATTCTTTGTGAGAAAAAACTACTTTTATTCATTCAAAAGGTTAAGAAGGAGGGAGCTGTTCACATCCAATCGGTTGTTAAGTAACTTCTGGGAATTTTAATGCCTATTAATTTTTAAAGTTTCAATAAGATTCGATTTTGAACTTTTTGTTCCGAGATGTAAAATTTCGAAGTCTGATGTTGAAATTCGGTAGTTTTTTCTTAGAATCCTATAATGGATTTCCCAAATTTATAATTGTACTGTGTTAAGATATTTTAGTTTCAGTTTGAAATTCGCACCTGAAGAAGCTGTAGTGACAGCGAAACGCGTTGTGCAACTGTTGTTGTTTTATTATATGTGAAAATCGTTAAACTCGGAGTTTCATTTCTCAAACATGTTAATCGATTTTCATGTAGTAACGGCCTCATCAATTCGAATATAATAAATATATATAATATTTTATAATAAAAAAAAATTGAAGGATGAGAATTATGGGTATTGTGTAGTTCCTGTATTTGAATAACGTTGGTTTTTGTCCTCAAAAATATATATTTTTATTACTTATTTCAAAAATGAATAAACATAGAATATAATATTGAAATGATGAAAATATCCTGAGTGGCATATGAAATAAGAATTTTTTTTAATCCGTATTAATCACATCTGGATAATTCATCACTATCCTCAAAATCTGGTTTTGGAATGTTGTTGAAAACCTGAAACGTAAAAGATATTCAGTCATTGGAACAAGTATGTTGGAAGTAATTTCATTTTTTATGTACATAAATAGCTATTTATGCCATCAGTTACGAAATGCCTAATTTTGTGTAACGCGTGAGATTTTTGCGGAACGAAGTGAGTTTCGCAAAAACTCACAAGTTACACAAAATTTCATTTCGTAACGTATTGCATACAACATTTTTTCTAATTTTGAAGAAAGTAATAAAAAAATAAAATTTAATATAATTGATAAAAATTTGGAAAACATAAATTTAGTTTGTTGCTGTTACTTCATGTTAGTTGTCAGTTTGACATTTTGTAAAAAAGTCTAGACGGAAGGTTTTTAGCGAGATTTATATATTTTCAGTTTTATTTTTAAAAAAATGAGTGATTCAAGTTCTGAAGAGCTACCAAGCGATATTGAAGAGGCAGCAGGTAATGCTCTATTATCAGTAATTGCCAAAAAGTCAAAGGCAGTTTATGATTTGGCATACGAAAAATTTGTTACGTGGTGTGATGAGAAGAAAATTAAACATGTAAATGAGAATTTGGTAGCATATATTAAAAGGCAAGCGGACGGGTACTTTGCTAAAAAGTCAAAAGTTTTTATTAAAGAAGATTTTGCCAAATTTTTAGTGGAAGCTGATGACAAAGAATACTTAATGGCTAAGGTTGCAATGATAATTGGAATGGCAGGAGCATGCAGAAAAGCAGAATTAACATTTCTTCCAGTTGAAAATGTTATAGACGAAGGAAGCCATTTTCGTGTTGATATCCCACCTTCAAAAACAAAAGTTATACGGCAGTTTGCAAATACCACTGGAGACATTGAAAATACTAATCTTGTTGAAATATTAAGAAAATATATCAAGTTGCGTTCCCAGGTTCTTAAACACAACAGATTTTTTCTAAAATATGCGAATGAAAAATGTACCAGAAATCCTGTGGGAATTAACACATTTAGCAGTCTGCCAAAAGTTATTGCACAATTTCTTGGTCTTTCAAATCCTGTTCTATATACTGGCCACTGCTTCAGAAGAAGCTCTGTCACTTTCCTAGCAGACAGTGGCGCTGATATTTTAGAATTGAAGAGGCATGGAGGTTGGAAATCTACCTCTGTTGCGGAGGGATATGTTGAAAATTCCATGAATAATAAAAAACTTATAGCGCAAGAAATATTTGGTGAAACATCTAATGCAATGTGCGCCGCTTCCCAAATAACAGCGAACAGAATAAAGTTCGAGCAATGAAAAAAATATGTCGTCGGGAATTAATTTGAATAATTGCAATAATTGTGTTATCAATATTTATAATAATTGATTAATTCATAATTTATGTTTTTAACTTGTATTATAACAGTTTAATAAATAGAATAATTCTTTTTGTCACTAATTTTGAAATACATTTTTCGTCACCAATTGCATAAAATTTTACTTTATGCAACTAGTTACTAGTTAATGTCAATCAGTTTCAAAAATTGTCACTTTATATGTCGAAATTAGAAAAAGTATATTTTTTCAATTACCAAAGCACCATCAATTTTCATCTCTATCAATTTGCATGGATCAATCAGCAACGATTGGTAAAGCCTCAGATCTTAATTCTAGGCATCCCTATTAATTTTTAGTCGTATATTCCCCGTATATTTATGTCTGATGTGTATATATATATATATATATATATATATATATATATATATATATATATATATATATATATATATATATATATATATATATATATATATATATTCAAAAATTCAACGGTGTGCAACTACTTATTTATTCGAATTCAATGATTAGAAAAGCAACTATTGTCTGTTATTGTATTAGTAAACTGATTTATTTTTCACAGCCGAAGTATTTTTAGATTAAAAATAAGTCACATTTGTATGTGATTGTGAATTATAGAGAATTCTGGGCTGTGGGAATTAATATATTTATTCACATTCTTTTCGAGTTTCGAAATTTCTACATAATTTCATGACCTTTCATCAATTATTTTATTTTATTTTATTTTATGTTATTGATAGCTATATATTTATAGCCAACATATAAAAGCATTCCGTGATAGTTTCAATCACTAAGACAATGAGATTGTTTTAGATCGAAATCAGTTAGACAACTCCATATTCAAATGAAAATTTAAAATGTTGCGATTGTTGGAGAACTAACTTAAAATCAAAAACCGACAATTGAAGCATCATCCATCTCATAAACTGTGCGATTTATATAACTGAAATTGGTTTAAAAATTAAAAGTCCATTTCAAAATTGAAGTCACATTTTATCAAGGATGTTGACCTATGAAACTAACATACTCACTTTTAGTTTGGTATACATTATCAAATTTATTTCGCACATGTAACGTATATAGCATAGTCACATGTTTGGGAAATGGAATTGAAAAGCAATGGAGAACGACACTCATGTGCTTCCCATCCCTTTTCAGAGCAAATATAGTATTGTTGGCAGTTTTTGCTCTCTCCTTTCTTTTGACCAATTCTGTTACATGGTTCTACTGGAAAATATAAAATAGAATTAAATTACTACTTTCCTTTTAGCAAGGTTAATAGATTTTTATAGAATGAGGTATAGAAATAGAATGAAACAACTCTGAACGACTGAAGAAATATAAAATCTGCAATCTTCAGCATCACTTAAATATCAATATCTCCACTGATTCTATCAAGCCATTCTTTGGATTTTAGATACTACATAGAAAATAATACAACTGAGTTATAACTACCAGGTAACAAAAGTAAGGACATCTTAGTGTTAACAGAAATTACCAATGCTCAGTACGCTTATCTTCAAGGAGCACTCTTTAGACAGGTCTGACAAGTCAGAAACATAGAAGAATAATCAAAACTTTAGCTAAACTGGAGTCAAGTATATATTTCTATTTTATTTATTCACTATATTAATATTTTTCCAGGCAATTGATATTGTTTCGCTTGATTTCAATGCCCAGCATTTGTCTGTGCATCCGTAGAAATTATTGCATTATTTGCTATCCGCATTCAATTCCCCTACATTCTCAAAAGTATGCAACATAAATGATAATCCATTTATTCAATTGAATTTGGTCCACAGATCTTCGAAAATAACAACAACTTATATTTTAGCAATTGTACTTTTTTATATCTACCTACTTTATTTGAATAAAAAGCATCGTGAATAACTAAGTGGTTGAAAAAAAAAAGAAAAAATTTTTTTTTTTAAATAAATGAATATATATATATATATATATATATATATATATAGGTATACTATATATATATATATATATATATATATATATATATATATACTATATATATATAGGTATATATATATATATATATATATATATATATATATATATATATATATATATGAATATATATAAAATACAAATTAGAAGTGCTTTTATGTATCAATATAGGTACACATTTTAATTTGTGTAACATCTAGCTGGCCTCACGAGTTAACAATGCATCGACGTTCCCATCTACCTCAACCTGTGAATATAACAAATATAAAGATAGTCATCACATATGCGATAGAAAATAATAGACATCTATTGCACATACGAATTGAGCATTCCGACACCCATTGACTTGCCGCACGAAGGCCTTGATCGAGTATCAACCTGTCGCGGACAAGTCTCGACCTGCAACAGAGCGCGGACACGGCCTTGATCGAGTCTCCGTCGACCTAAGGTCATTAACCCTGATATGCAAGGAGTCATTTCCACTCCGTTGAATCCGACCCAAAGGGAACCATTTTCGGTACTTTGGACCTTGGATTTCCTTATGGGGACTTATATGTAAAAATGAGCAAAAGTGAGCTAGAATCGGCCTAGCCTATATATATATACTTACAAGTGTAAGTATTATATACTTACATTTGGAATGATCGTCATCTTCATTCTCTGCTCCACATGTGACATCATCAGGCCAGTCACACACTGAACTTTTCGGATTGAAGTACAAACCGAATGGACAAACTAATAGTTCCCAGCCTTCATGAGTGCACTGATAGAACTGATCGCAATAGGTCTTATCTGCCTTCAGTTGACCGACGACATCGCATGGTTCCACTAAAATAAATAATTATTGAAATCAATATGCCTAACAGTATTTCACTATAAATTTCCAAATGAGTCACAAATATCATTGGACAAAACTTTCGCGATGTTGACAACTAAATATCGAATGATAATCTACTTATATTGTGAAAAATGATACGATTCAATTTCGAAGAGTTATGTGTGATAGCTCTAGGGAGAAGACATGTTTCTACTATGTTACGCATTTCCTCACCCAGCTCTCCATTTTAGCAGGTTTTCACTTTGAAAACCTGCTTATTAAATTGAAATGGGTGCGATTAGCAAAGTTAGACCTAGGACCAAGATAGTTTTTCGTTTCATGACTTTTTATGATGCTTGGCACCAAAAACTATATATATATATATATATATATATATATATATATATATATATATATATATATATATATTATAATATATATATATATATATATATATATATATATATATCTAATATATGAAATTCTCGTGTCGCGGTGTTAGAAGTTAAACTTCTCCGAAATGGCTTCACCGATTATCATGAAATTTTGTGTGCATATCGGTTAGATCTGAGAATCGGCCAACATCTATTTTTAATCGCCCTAAATGTTAAATGTGGTCCACCCCTTAATTTAATAATAATTTTATATTTCAGACAATATAATTAATATAATAATTTTATATTTCAGACAACATTTTCTGCTCTATTTTTTTATGATACAGCATGCAGAAATACATACAACCCTAAATTTTTACTCCTCTACGATCAACCCCTATTCTTTATTTGTTAACTATAAACTTCAATTTTTTTGGCAAGATTTTCATTTTTATTTTGTCAAATACTCATATTACTCTCAATTTTTTACCCTTCTTTGATCAACCCCTATTTTTCCATCGCGATTTTGATTTTTTTATATTTTATCCACAGATCCGCAATAGGGTTGCAAGATGGCAATCGAAAATAATAATAGTCGGCCTGCGAATAGGTCGTAATATATTTTTCATATCCCTAAGTGATTAGGGTGGTCCACCCCAAAAATTTTTATAAATTTTTTAGGCAAAATTTTCTATTTATCTATCATGTTGCATTGAATAATACATACAGTTCTAAATTTTCACCCTTCTATCAAAAACCCATATTTTTTAATAGCCCTTTCAATAATTTAAGCATCGTTTGCTGGGTCAGATAGATTGATAGATAGATATAATGATAGATAGATAGTTGGATAGATAGATAGATAGATAGATAGATAGATAGATAGATAGATAGATAGATAGATAGATAGATAGATAGATAGATAGATAGATAGATAGATAGATAGATAGATAGATAGATAGATAGATAGATAGATAGATAGATAGATAGATAGATAGATAGATAGATAGATAGATAGATAGATAGATAGATAGATAGATAGATAGATAGATAGATAGATAGATAGATAGATAGATAGATAGATAGATAGTAGATAGATAGATAGATAGATAGATAGATAGATAGATAGATAGATAGATAGATAGATAGATAGATAGATAGATAGATAGATAGATAGATAGATAGATAGATAGATAGATAGATAGATAGATAGATAGATAGATAGATAGATAGAGAGATAGATAGATAGATAGCTAGATAGATATATAGTAAGATAGATAGAAGATATAGATAGATAGATATAGATAGATAGATAGATAGATAGATAAAAAGAAAGATAGATAGAAAGAAAGATAGATAGATAGAAAAATAGATAGATAGATAGATAAATAAATAGATAGATAAATAGATAGATAGATAGATAGATAGATAGATAGATAGATAGATAGATAGATAGATAGATAGATAGATAGATAGATAGATAGATAGATAGATAGATAGATAGATAGATAGATAGATAGATAGATAGATAGATAGATAGATAGATAGATAGATAGATAGATAGATAGATAGATAGATAGATAGATAGATAGATAGTTAGATAGATGGAGGGAGCGATAGAAAGATAGATAGATAGAAGTTCAGATAGCTAGATTGATAGATAGGATTAGATAGATAAATAGATAGATAGATAGTAGATAGATAGATAGATAGATAGATAGATAGATAGATAGATAGATAGATAGATAGATAGATAGATAGATAGATAGATAGATAGATAGATAGATAGATAGATAGATAGATAGATAGATAGATAGATAGATAGATAGATAGATAGATAGATAGATAGATAGATAGATAGATAGATAGATAGATAGATAGATAGATAGATAGATAGATAGATAGATAGATAGATAGATAGATAGATAGATAGATAGATAGATAGATCTCTATCTATCTATCTATCTATCTATCTATCTATCTATCTATCTATCTATCTATCTATCTATCTATCTATCTATCTATCTATCTATCTATCTATCTAGATCTATCTAGATAGATAGATAGATAGATAGATTCCACAGACGCATCGGGAGTGATCGCTGGAGTTCCTCCAATAGAACTCCAAATACTCGAACGAAGGGAAAAGTACCTAGGAGAAGATAAAAAGACGACACGCGCAAATCTCATGAATAGGTGACAGGAAAAATGGAATCGCAGTACCGCAGGCCGTTGGACATTCCATCTTATACCGAATATTCAGGCATGGCTAGATAGGCCATATGGCGAAGTGGACTACTTTCTGACTCAAGCGATATCAGGACATGGAAGCTTTAGAAAGTACCTCCTCCGTCATACAAGGGTGGAAACGGATATGTGCGTCTACTGCGGAGAGGAAGACGATGCCGCTCATACGTTGTTCAGCTGCCCGAACTGGAACGTGGTTCGACAAGAATACCTCGATAAAACTGGTCACATTTTTAAGGCAGACACCCTAATGAATGACCTCTTGGCATCTGAAGAAACATGGAATAGAGCATATGCTGTAGTTCGAGCAATAATCGAGAAACAAGGAAGAGACGAGATGAGATAGGCTAGACCGCCCTTCCACCGAAGTACATGCGTAAGCAGTTCCAGTGGAAGAGAGCTAAGGGGGAGTGGTTTTAGTTAGTAGCTACCTAACGATAGATGTACTCTAACACTACCTATTTTAGAAACAGAATGGGTGCCTATCTAAAAGGTTTTCCCCCCCACAAAAAAAAAAAAAAAAAAAAAAAAAAAAAGATAGATAGATAGATAGATAGATAGATAGATAGATAGATAGATAGATAGATAGATAGATAGATAGATAGATAGATAGATAGATAGATAGATAGATAGATAGATAGATAGATAGATAGATAGATAGATAGATAGATAGATAGATAGATAGATAGATAGATAGATAGATAGATAGATAGATAGATAGATAGATAGATAGAAAGATAGATAACTATCGAAGTAGATAGAAGGATAGTTAATAAATGGAGATAAATCGGCAGACAGAAGAATAGATAGAAAGATAGATATATAAAAATAATTTATATGGCAGAACAACGTTTGCCGGGTCAGATAGATTGATATATAGATATGTAGATAGATAGATAGAACGATAGATATATAGGTAGATAGATAGTATATATATATATATATATATATATATATATATATATATATGTTTATATGTATGTATAAGCTTATGTATTTTAGCGTTGTACACGATAAAGGGAGAAATTTCGAAGCAATAGGGTTGAAAGTTTGTAAATAGGCAGTTTCGTATGATATCTTGGATTGGATTGTTTTTGGTTCGAATTGGTTGGGGGTTGATCCCCCTTGGGGGAAATAAATCTTGTTTACAGGATGAAGGGCGCAATTTTGAAGCAATAGGGTTACAAGTTTGTAAGTAGGTAGTTTCGTATGATATCTTGGATGAGATTGGTTTTGGTTCGAATTGATTGGGGGTTGACCTCCCTAGGGATGAAATATATCTTGTTTGCACTATATATATATATATATATATATATATATATATATATATATATATATATATATATATATATATATATATATATATATATATATATATACATATTCGTATGTATGTGCTTATGTATTTTAACGTTGTAACGGGCGCAATTTAGAAGAAATAGGGTTGAAGGTTCGTAAATAGGTAGTTTCATATAATATCTTGGATATGATTCATTTTGGATCGAATTGGTTGAGGGGTTGACACCTTAGGGGGGAAATGAATCTTGTTTCCACGACAGAAGGCAATTTTGCAGCAATAGGGTTGAAAGTTTGTATCTAGGTAGTTTCGTATGATATCTTGAATGGGATTGATTTTGGTTCGAATAAGTTGGGGGTTGACCCCCCGGGGGAAGAAATATATCTTATTTACATGATAAAGGTGGCAATTTTGGAGTAATAGGATTGAAAGTTTGCAAGTAGGTATTTTCGAAAGATATCTTGGATGGTGTTTGGTTTTGGTTCGAATTGGTTGGGGAGTTGACCCTCGGGGGGAAGAAACAAATCTTGTTTACATGATAAAGGCCTAATTTTGAAGCAAGTTTGTGAGTAGGTAGTTTCTTATGATATATTGAATGAAATTGGTGTTAGTTCGAATTGGTTGAAGTTTGACCCGCCAGGGGAGGAAATGAATCTTGTTTACACGATAGAAGGCGCAATTTTGGGACCATAGGGTTGAAACTTTGTAGGTAGGTAGTTTCGTACGATACCTTGGATGGTATTCATTTATATATGAATTAGTTGGGTGGTTGACCCCCCGGAAGAGGAAATAAATCTTGTTCACGCGATAAAGGGTGCAATTTTGTAGCAATAGGGTTGAAAGTTTGTGAGTACGTAGTGTTGTGTGATATCTTGGATGCGATTGGTAATGGGACGAATTGGTTGGGGGGTTGACCACTCGGGAGGAAGTAAGTATTGTTTACACATTAGAGGGTATTTTTTTTTGGATTTGGTACAAAAATCATGAATAACTGAATAGATTTTTCAAACTGGATACGTTATGAAAACCTGCCTTTCTAATGCAGCTCGCTGCGATAGAGTTTTTTTCTCATTTTCCGTTGTTTGCCAATTTTATAGGGTATTGTAAAAGCAGAGGCTTGTCGCGAATCCATTTCAGCAAAGAAAATTTGTAAATGATCACACTCCGCACAGACTCTCAGATGGAAATGAAATATTCCAGATCTCGAGACTGCTGTGGCTCTTGAGTCTCACGAATCTGTCTCGAGAGCGAAAGCAATCTAACGTGGATAACCACTTGAGACTGATCTCGAGACTTTCTCTCGAGATTTTGTCTTAGGTGCAGTGGCGCACCCAGGGGGGAGCCATGGGGTTGCAGCATTTATTTATCTGTATGATAAGTTTAGTTGACAAATATGTTGATTCTTAACATATGTTCATACATAATTGACTGATAAATGTTTTTCTATTTTGTTCTTCTATTCAATAGATTCTTGTTTTGTTTAACGATTGAAAGTGTGTTTTGTTTGATTAGTTATCATTGTTAAATTTTATTTTTAATTTTTTATAGGTATGTGCTTTGTCGACAAAATTTTGTAATTTTATAGGACAATAATGCTGTTTCTCTTCTATTATTCGATCTTACGTAGTCTGTAAAAAGTTACAACATTTATCTCAATGCTGGAACTCACTTCCTCTATCGGAGGGGTTTCTAAAGATTTGGATGCATAAACAATTGTTTATATAAACTTTGATTAAAAACTTTGTGTTATTTACTTCTGTTTTCATAAAGTTATAAATTTTGCAAAGTGACGCAAATTATTCGATGAAGCTTGTCCAGAAATATAAATAAACATGCATGAATATATGTATATATATATATATATATATATATATATATATATATATATATATATATATACATATATATATATATATATATATATATATATATATATATATATATATATACATATATACATATATACCAGGGGCGGCTATTCGAAGGCGGCTAAGGAGGCTAAGCCGCCTCCTCAATATTCTGTGTATCACTACTATACTATATTAAATAGTCAGTATTCAGCATATTCATATTAATCAAAATCATATTATTTTATGGACCTACCTTCCTTTCAACCTACATTTTATAATATAATTTATTAATTACGATAGAAGGTATTTACATTTACTGCTTACTGCATTTCATTCATTTCAAGATATCATTTCAACAGTGGCAACGCTGCAGAGGCTCAAAAAGGTATATTTTCAACGATCATTATGCCTGCCACAGAAAAGTAAACAACGGTGCGAATACTGCGAATGAATACTTCATTGCAATAGAAAAGGACAACATATGTAAATGGCAATGCCGATTGAACCTAGCTGCTCGGTTCAAAGCATACGATATTCGTACTTATTTATTCTATTGCAGTGCACGTAGCAAGCACGTGGAGACTGAAGCCTG